>JAQGCR010000032.1:0-12688 GCA_034699895.1 Chamobates voigtsi
TTATTCGTGATTTGAACTCAGGTTTAATCTTCAGTTTAATTGTCTCCAGACTTGAGAGTTGGCACAAGACTTGTGCCGTCAAATCACTCGCCATAAACGGAATGTCAATTATCAAAGACCTGAGTTTCGGGAAATTTAAGTTAATGTCAATCAATAGTATATCGGAATACTCTTCCTCTTCTTCGTCAACCATTACATCAATACTCAAATGAGTCAATCCCTCCAAACCTTTGAAGTCTCTAAACGGCTGGAAGTTATCTCTCGAAGGTTTGTCATAAAAACCTAAATCCAATCGTTTTAATCGTTTGAATTTCTTTAGTATTGAAATCAATTCAATTGAATTGTCTTTAGGAGTGATTCGAAGGCTTTTTATTTGTTTGCAATTAATTTGTATTTCTCTCAAACACTGAGCCATCAATTGTCCAGTAATTCCATACGAGATATAAATTGACAAATGAACTAAATTTCTTGATTTAGATATGATTTTAAAAAGATGTTCAAGGGCAACGTTCTCTTCAATGTCTTCACAATTTAAATTCAAATGTCTGAGAGTTTTTGCGTTGTTTTCGATGAATACCTCGAACTGATCCAAGTCTTCAGCACTTAGTTCGACGTAAAACCACTTAAGTCTAATGAACTTCATTTGAGATAATTGTGAACCAATTGAACTGACAGCCAGTTCTTCAATATTTGGGGTATTAGTGAAAGTGAGGTCAAAGTCTTCACCAGAATATATGAGAGAAATCAAATTGTGGCCAAACTTATCGAAGAACCTCTTCTTCACATCTTCTTCGACGTCAAAACGAATGAACCGAATGTGTGTTAAATGTTTGCAATAATTGATAATCAGTTCAATCAAATCGTTTGAAATAATCTGTAAATCGAATGATATTTTGTTTATTTTCGGACACTTTTTGAACAACTGTTCCAATGAATCCAAGCGGTCATCAAAAGAAGTGACATCTAAATAATCGTCACATTTGGAGTTTAATGCCGTCCTCTGGAACTGTTTGGACACACATTCGAGTCTTAGTCTGTCTTTTAATGACAGATATTGAAGAATAACTTCAGACAAATCGTCACAAACTCTATCACTGAATGAATCTCTTCTATAATTGTCTTCTTTTGACTCCACTTTAATTAAAGACATTTGAGACAATAGAAGACTTAAATCACTCAACTCTTCATTTGACTGTTCTTTACTTACCGATTTTCTTGTGATATAAGAGCACCTCCTTATAACTGATCCAGGACGGTTTTGAGGATTTACCTCGGTTACCATGTCCTTAAAACTCAGTTATAAGAACACCCCTCTGAATGACTGACTTATAAGAACACTTAAAAACTTATTGATATATAGAAACAATTAATTAAATCAAAGAACCGGTCATTTAATCCATTAATACTTAGTAACCAAACGTATTATTTAAAAGGATTTTAATAGAATTTCTATTAATTTTAAGAAATTAATTCTATTTAAAAAAAAAGATTTAATGATCGGTCAGTTGCTATGACCTTATAACTAAGTTATAACGACACCATTTTGGCCGGCTGAGTTATAAGGAGGTGCTCTTATATCACAAGAAAATCGGTACAATTTTAATAGTATTTTAAATGAAATGAGTTTTAGTGGAGACCTATAAGTAAATCGTTAGGAATATTGCCTCAAAAACTATCCCATTCTTGAAATGACTTTCCTCTAAAAGAGTTATACATTTTTGCCATTTTTACAAATGACTGGTGAGAGTCGATCACAAACAGCAAAACATTTTATTGTCAGTGCCATCAATGAAAGTATTCTTGGTTATTAATGACACAACCATTGATTTATTTGAGAATCTTCTGAAGAAATAGTTTTGTATCGAGTCATATGACCTCTGATTTAGTGTTAAATAATTTCAATAATTTTGTTTAAAAATGCTTAAAAGGGATCAATAGTTGTCACGAATGGCACTCATATTAACAAATTTCAAATATTTTAAAGTCATTTATACTATTTTTAGTCAATTCAAGAATTTGTTACAAAAATATTTCGGATTTTGTTCGGTGAATATGTTTACCTCTATTGAGTCGTCCCTCTCTTTCCTACCCTACCTGTCCTCCAATATTTGCAATAATTATTTTTATTTCAGACATAAAACTAATAAATGAGTTCAAACTTTAATTCAATTAAAGAATTTGATTCAATACTTTTTTTTCAAAGAAAACTTAAATTGTTTTAAACAGACTTTCACTGGAATTACAATTTTCTTTCCATTCAATCGATATCTAAGAGAATATATTATTTAAATTTGTATCGATATTCACGAAAATATTGATTTCAATTTGATTTCTATTGTTTTGTTTTTGTTTATTATTATTTCAATTAAATAAAGTGTTGCATAAAAGCCATAAACTTTTTTAATGATTGCTCTTATTATAAGTGTTTTAATAATTACATTGAATTGAAATACAGCTAAAAAAAGGTTGTGATGATTGTGAGGGCAGTTGAGGCGAGTGCTCAGTCTGTTAAGCAGTTGTGTGCAGGTAAAGTCCTTAATGATTACCTGCGGCACTACTACTTAGAAGTCTGGCATCGGTTCCCTTGACTTTCTTTAATTGTGAGATGATTTTTATGGTTTACCACTAAATGGATTCCATGTGAAGACTCGACTAATTTCGATAATTTGTGTTTATATTAATCGTTGATTTGGGCCAAAGTGGAGCTCAAACGGCACAACAGATGCTATTTTTCTCATTCGTTCCAATGTTTTATCTGCTGATCAAATAAAATAACACAAAAACTAATAACTATTAAAATGTCTTTTAATGAATAGTTGGAGAGAAAAAAATGTTAATTGAATACAATTTTAAAATAATTAATAACAGAAGACATGATTTTATGAATTTTTACATTAAATGTCGAGAATCGCATCAATGAATTCCGGGCGGAAACTCTTCAATAGAGAAATGATAGCAAACAAAAAGTTTGAAAAACTCATCTTTTTGTAAGTTTCTCTAATTCTATGATATAATGACATCCCTCACAGTTATTGCCATTTCTGGTCTTTTATCGCTTCCAAACTCAATGACTTATTTTCTCAATTTTTTCCCATTTATTTAATTGAAGAAAACATTAAACGGAATGCCATTAAACTCAAAAACTTTTTGATATTTTATTAGTCAATAGTTTTGGTTATCTTTTATTTCAAATCAATTCTTTGTTAAGTTTTTTTCGATGATACCAATCATTCTCGTTATTACAACTCAAGGCCTTAATATCTGCTAGATACTTGTATCTCATTTGAGCCAATTTTACAAAATTTCAACGAATTTAATAGACGGATATTATTCAAGGTTTTAAAATTTTCATTCAATCATGGACGTTTCATATAAACATTCAATTCAACCTTTCAATGCATTTTATTATATCTAATATTAGCAAAAATGCTATTATTTCTAAAAAATTCAACCCTCTCTCCCCCTCCCTCTCTCTCCCTCCATGTCTCCCCTTAATGATAGCAAGGTAGTCTAAAAGTTTAGTGAAAGGTTGAAATATAATGAAAGGAAGTGACCAAATGTCTGAGCGATAGACTCGTCTAACAATATAATGAAAGCTTATATCTCTGAAGACAACGATCTTTGGTTTGTAAGCAATATTGAAATGGTTTGCAAATGGGCTCAAAAGTCATAAATATTCACAATTTGATTCTGTAATCGGATATTCATTACATTTAATCGCACAGAAGGTACTCTCCTTTTGCTGTTATGGAGTAATACTGTATTGGAGTAACTCTGCTATCGCTTCGAGTGATAACAAATACTCACCAGATTTGAGACCAAATATTAAAATCATTTGAACCTTAACTCAAAAGTATACAGAATTGAAATAAGAGACCCTTTTCTTCACAATTAATAATTGGAATTCCGATATAACCCTCCAATTGTTTAACTCAAACACTCGTTTTGTTAAATATCAGACATCGATGTCATCGCACTTCTCTTCGAAAAGTTATACTCATTTATAAAAAAGTAGAAAACAAAAAATGATTCACTTTTTACATAACAAACTTTTTTCGGGAGAGAGGGAGAGATAGATAGATAGTGGGAGAGACAGGGAGAGAGAGAAACAGAAAGATTAATGTTAGCATGTTAAATTAATTACTCACCCGCAGAGGAGAACTGTTGGTAGAGAAGTGGTGGCACTCGTCTAATGGTAAGATTAAATAAAGTAACTTGGTTTATGTAGTATTCAGTGATGTTTACTTTGGTTGGCCTGCATTTACTCTGCATTTACTCATTGAGTGTACGAATGTCTCAATTGGTATACATTCGAAGCGAATCAATAGATTTGAAGTAATTTTAGTGGTTTTCTACACTTTTGTACACATTTTGTACTTTTTTGTACACTTCTATTGTGGAACTGTTGTACACCTGTTGTTAGACCTTCTGGTGGTTGGAATGACGGCAATGTCTGTGTTTGTCTGTACTGACTGTAGGCACTAAATGGTGGACAGTATCTGTTATTTAGCTGGTGTTTGATTGGTGTACATTTGATCGCATATCCGACTCTGATAACAGGCCTATACGCCAATCACATATGAGTTCCTCAATTTTAATATTGAATTTATTGGATATGTTTTCACCTGTTCCCCACTCTTCCCAACTGTTCCCATATTAAACCACTTATTAAACAATTTATTCTCACTATTAATAAAGAATAACACAAATCAAGTGCTCTTTTCATATACTTTTGTCTTCAATTAATTTTCATTTTGATCTTTAATTCATTGAAAGCCTATTCAGTAATCTATTTGTGATAATAAACAGAATCGATATTATAGTCATTATAGTCATTAGCGGTCTATCGTTGAGATAACAGCCAAACAAAACTTTCAAATAATTATAAACCTTTAGTTATTATATTAGTTTCAGATTTCATTGTATACCAAATCGTATGAAATAATATGCTTTCCTTTTATCGCAATTCATGTATTAATCTATAATTTTTGTTAATTATGCCGTTTATGCCGTTCAGACATTTCTATTAGTTTATTACAGCAAATACCAAATGAGCCCTGAGCTAGCATTGGAACATTTACTGATTAGACAGTCAAGTGAGGTCATTTCAAAACGTATCACTCATATCAGAGCTCTTCAATTGAGTTTCTGCAGTAGAATACTGTAGAGTAGATTCACTTAATTTTGAGATAAATTCAAAATACGATTGCATGACATTAATAGACATTAATAGCGATAATACAGTCATTCCATTCATTCAACAGTAAGTACTCTAAGCTATTGTAAAAACTGAAACATGTATTGAATCATATATTGAATCATATATTGAATCACCTGTCGCTCAAACGAAACATTTTTTACTAAATTTCACTAAAAGTCCTCACTTTATGTCCTCCTCTCCAACAATAGCCACACAACCGGTATTACAAACACAAAACTATTCACTCTTTTTGTCATAATATCAAACAGTTTTCAAACTGACCAGAGTTGGCGCAAATTACAACTTTCTAGCTTAGTTTTCTACCTAATTGCTTTTCAACTAGCTAAAACTATTTGCATTAAGTAACTTGAATTTTATCATTCAATTGACCCCGACTTATATACAAATATTATTGGAAAAACATTAAAATTAAAAGAAATGAAGTAAATCTAGTGATACAACAGAACAAATTCAATGAGATCACAAAAGTAACAAGCTAAAATTTTAGAGCAAGTTATTTGTGAAGAATATTTTAGAGCTTAGACTATATTTATTTTATTGAAATGAAGTGTTCAAAATATAACAAGCTCAAATGAATTTTGTTTCTAATGTAATTATTCTCATTCTATGAGCTCTCAATTTAAAGGAGTGAAAGATATGAATGAATAGATATTTGATTAAAACTTACAATATTTGAAGTTCTGGACACAACTCACCACACAATTGATGGACGGAATGATTTGAGTTTTTCGGAGAGGTATTGAGGTGTTTGTGGTATTGTTGGCAATGCTTTGAAGTGCACGATATAATGAGCGTAAAGTCATTCACAATTGACGCCCATTATAACGGTCACAATAAAGTCATGCAACTGATCCCCAACTCATCCAAACTAATTGCCACTTGGCTTAAGTTGCAATACAAGTCAGAAGTCTTGCACAACTATTCTCTATTGTTTAAGTGACTGAAGAACTGGTAAACTCTTACCTGAGGAGTGTTTCAGACAAAGTGATCGACAAAAGTTTAGATACAGAATATGAGCTCAACTCAAATCATTAATTCTGATTGAGTTAGTGTTTGGTCTGTGGGGCCGAACAGACCCTCATCTTTGCAATTAAAACAAAGCAATCATAGTCTGGTAGCGCTGCCCGTATTGTTAATGAATATAATATTGAAGAAGAAGTGAACCCATACACCATGTGATACATCGAAAATTCATTTGAAGCCAATCTAATAAAAGCTGGCCATATGTGGCCCGACCTGTGCTGTCAAATGATTACTCTTTTTATGCAACACATGTTTACAGCTTTTCATAGAAATTATTTAATGTGTTTTTTTGTGTGACATAAAGTTGTCTCAAACATAAACTCTTATCTAATTCTCAATCTATTTGTTCTAAACTTCATTAATTGGTTGACAAAAAGCTCAAGTCGTTGTTTTAACATGGTAGCTTGAATTTTTCTGATAATTTAGTTCAAATCAATACTCGAAATATTTTTTCATCAATGAATAAATTTTCAATAATTGAAAAGTAATTGAATAACTTTTTACAACAAAAAATCTAATAGTTTGCTAAATGCAATAAATTGAAGTTACATTTCATGTGTGATAACACCTGTGCCGCACAGTCGACACTCATTTATTCACTCTTTTAACGAAATTCAATTAAAAGTTCATAAAATAGCAAAAAAAATACTTCTTTTTTGTTGAATGAATCACTTTTATGTTAAACTAATGTTTCTATTATTTTCAAACCTATTCTTTCGATTTTTCAAAGAATATCATTTTCTAACATTTTATTCGCAAAATTCTGTTAAAAATTCTAATTTTCTTATCAATTGATATCGTTTTAAGTCTTAAAATAGTTATTTGTCTGACGAAACACTCGAATAATGATTCACTGTTTAATAGGAAAAGTTATGAATAAATGACATATTTATTAATTAAAGATAAAAATAAAAAAGTCTGGAATCGAAAAAACTTGCATTTATTTGAAATAAAAGTAAAAGTGAATAAATTGTTGTATGAATTGAGTGTCTATTGAATAGACTCTATTCGTTTAATAGGAGACAAACATAGAGCTGAGCCCGCATTGAAGGCACAGCACTTCCTGCAGATGTTGCCACTAACAGACTTATGGTAATTAATATCCAATAGATATCAGTTTGCAATCAATTTAAACTGTTTGAGAGGGTCTGGTATTTAGAGTCTAATTGAATATCAAATCTTTGTAATTGTAAAGTAAATAAACTAAAGTCACTCTACAGTTGGTGGTCGAGCGCACAACTGTCGCTCTATCGGCTCTTTCGAAGTTACTCTTGACCTGTGAACACAAATTCATTGATAGTATTAACGAATTACATATCAAAAGACATACCATTTCGAAGTATTTGCCATCACTCAGACATAGACATCGAAGTCTCAAACACTTCATTCTAATGGCATCTGTTTTTCATTTTTTCATAAAAACCGTTCAAATAATCAAATGTTTGTTAATTTTCCGAATAATAATAAAAGTATAGAAAAGGACAGACCGACGGCTTTACTGCTTCTGTCAGAGAAGCGAAGTGTCTCTGAATCCCATCGCGCTTCCAGTCTCTCCATTTGCGGACAATTATTAGCGATTGAGTCAATCAAAGAGTCGATGTGTATCTTCTGGTGAATCTTTTGACAACAGCCCTCAGGCATTCCCATCACCAAAATTCTATTCGATTAGAATTTATTTATCATTAATAGGAAAATGATTTTAAAAAAATGATTGTTCTTGATAATCTACAGTAAATATATACAAGAGAAGGGTTTATGGCTCTTAAAGTCGATGTTTTCGATATTTTTAGACTAAATATTTGCGATAACTATTGATTACAATAAAAAGATAATTAAACTTGAAATGAAGATACTTAATATTTTTGAGCCAGGGTAATACTGTTGTCCAGAATGATTCTGTGAGATGAGGTAATCCCGAAAGTTGTAATGCCCTCAGTATTGGTGACTGGACTTTAAGAAATTTAAGTAATACTTCTTCGGAAACATTTTCATTGCGGTCCAAATCAATAGAAATTAATGTTTTTGTGTTTCCCTTTTCCATAAACTCATACAATACTAAATCAGTGAAACAGTCCTGTTGTCCGGCACTCAAGTAACGAAGACCTGGTATTCGACACAAGACATCAATCAAACATTCGGTCGACAGTTCTGTTGCCGTTATATCCAACTCTTGAAGACTAGTTTTTTCCCACTCGACTGCCATCATGTGATCGCTCTGAAGATCTTTAAGAAAATTGAATAAAAAATAATAGAAAATGACATTTAATTACTGGTGTGAGGCATAAGAAGACATCGGAGTCTTTTGCATCGAGTGAACAGTAGTTTTAATGTACTTCCAGTGAATTTACAGCAATAACTTAGAGAAAGGCACTCGAGTTGAATACAGTTACTGCTGAGGGACTCCACGTGACTGTCGTCCACGAAATTGATTCCAAACAAATTGACAACTCTTAGGTTGGGAACAGCGCTCTTCAACTTATGAATGTTCACTACTTCATAAATTTCTTCCTCTTCCTCTTCGACTGCCTTTTCATAAGTTCCGACTAAATGTAAAACTTCTAAACCGTTAATAAAGTTATATATTTTTCTCATAAATCCTTCCATAAAAATGACTTCAGACAAACAGATAGACATCGTTCGCAGTTTTGTGGGAAATGAATGCAAATCATTGAAGTCATGTAATTGCATTGCAGTCGAAAAATCCAATAACATATTTGTCAGATTCGGACACTTATTGGCCAATTCGTGAAGAACTGTATGAGTGATCAGTTCTATCGGGAGTTCGATATAACGAAGTGATGGACCTAATTGTCATCCAATTTAATTAATTAGTTATTTATTAGTTAATTAGTTTATTGACTGACCGAAACGAATAGATATGAGGGCCAGAAGTGATTCCATGCTCGTGACGTGCAGTCCCGACACATCGGGTCGTAGTGAGACGTGTGTCCACAACTTTGAATCGCATGAAATAATTCTCCATTTCTTGGAAACCCGCGCCAAACGAGATATCTCTTTGTGCGGCAAATATGAGAATATTTTCAAAAGAATTCGATCCGGAAGTTTGTCCAAAGTAACCTGTACATTTTATTCAATATTTATTTGTTCTTATTATTCAACATTTGTCATATTACACTTATACAAATAAGCAAGGTGATCCTGAGTTAGTGAATATTTTCTCTGTTATAAGTTTATTAAAACGTATTATCGGCTCATAATCTGCTAATACTATCAAAAAACTTATCGAAGAATTAGAAAAAATAGTCAAAATAAATATAATTAATAATTTTCTGTAATATCGACTATTTTTAAAAAAAAAATATATTCTATTTTGTGACTCAAATATGCCTTTCGTTCAATATTTAGTGATATTTAAAATTTTGGAAGTCAGCCAATTTATACCAAGATGTTAATTGTTAAGAATATTTACTCAAAGTATAATTGAATATTAGATAATATTTTTGATGTAAACCATTAAATGGATTGCTTGGATAAATTGAAAATCTTATTAATAATTTTGTTTCGATTATATTTTTTAAAAAAATTGTTTTTCATTAATATTCAATCATTTGATGACTCGATTCCAAAATATTGAACAGATTTTTAATGATTAGTTTTTAATGAGATATTTATCAAAAACTTATAATTAGAAGAATTATTAGAATTAAAACTTTAGACAATTTATTAGAGGATGAGGTTTACCGTTAGATGAGGGATGGGTCCATTTTTTACCTGAAAGCTGCCTCCCTGTTGACTCGACTCTTTAATGTTAGCGAGTGCTGCAGAGGAAACGTCTTGTGTGACGGCCCACATTGAAATCCTTCTATCCATCCCTTAATCCGACTCTTTTATATCAAAGAAAAAGGGGTCGACAACAGGGGAGACACTAAAACGACATCAACTTTTTCAACTTCTGACATAAAATCACATATTTTTTTATTTATCATATAATGAAATCAAGAATTTTAGTTATTTTTATAGTTTCTATAAATAGAAGTCGAGGAACAGAATCTGGAGTTGACTCCAGAGGAACCTCTCCAAGACTCTGTTATAACTGTATGTCTTTCCTACCAATTATTAGATGTCTTATTGTCGAACCCACTCCAATATTCTTGGTTTTCTCATCTATTAGACCAGTGATTCAATGAGAATAAGTGAGGCCAATGAATGAGTTAATGAGTATGGTCATTTGGTCATTCCCAGCCCTTTGGCATCTTTCGAATTCTTAATAAATAGTTTAGTATTTTATTCTAGACATCAGTTTTATGTATAAATAAATTATTGAAATTCTTTGAAAAAATTAATGAATTATTGGTTTTTAATTGAAATTCAAACAAATAGTAATTTATTTGAATTAAACAAATGTTTGACAAAAATCTAAGAAAAGATTTTATTTTGGAATTCTTTTGACGAGTTTGAGCTCATGAGACAACCAAATGGCTACCGATAGGAGAGTAAGAGCTCCCGACTGATGGGATGCCGCCAATGGTTTGGGAACGTATAGCAAAAGAGTAAGGATTCCAAGAGTCACTTGAATTAGAACCGTTCCCATCAAACAATTGACTGCCAAACGAGTCCTACCACTGAGGGGTAGTTTCCTTGAATAGAGCCAGAGTCCAGTGACTGCACAGAATACAATTTCCCCTAAATGTCTATGGTCAAATTGGACGGTTGTTGCGTTTTCAAAGAAGTTCTTCCATTTGGGGCTTTGATTCAAGAGATCAGTTGGTATCCAACGGTCAGCCATTTTTGGCCACGAGTTATAAACGAGACCGGCCTCTAAACCGGCGACTAAAGCACCGGAGAGTGCGGTCACGAATATCAGAGCTTTTGTGGAGTGAGTGAATCGCTTGAATTTTATCATTTGTTGAGTGATTTGCATCTAAGGGTTAAATCACTTATAAGTTATGATTGATTGTAATAAAGGACTGACCTCTGAAGGCGGCAATAAATGTGTTAAACCCGACCATAAAAGTAAGGAATAGAAGACAAAGGCTGTCCCCAAATGAGCGGCCAAACGGTAGTGACTCACTTTAGGATCTCTTGTGTAATGTTGTTTCTCTTGAAGGCCACTCTTAACCATATACCAGCCCAAGAATCCCTTTTCGATAAGATTTTCAATTAAAACAAATGATTAAATTTGATTGAAGTCAAGTCAGACCTGAAAAGCCAAAAGTCCGCCGAATATCAAAACTCTTGGTTTCATCGATTTTGTGAACCATTTCTTATACCAGAAAATAGTGGCCGGAATGAAATACAGGGCACCGATAGTACGGCCCAGACTTCGGTGAAAGTATTCCATAAACCAAATCCATTTGAACTCATCTAAAGTGATGTCTTTGTTTACACTAAATTCAAAACAAATTGATTACAAACTTTTCGACTTTTAATTTACAATACATTTTGAATTCGGGAAACATTTTGTATTTTTCGAACTCAAGAGTCCATTGAGAGGAAGACATCGGAGGGAACTCTTTGAATGGATGCCAATCAACCATTGATAGACCAGAGTTAGTGAGTCGGGTCACTCCACCAATCATTACTGTCACAAAAGTGAGTCCTCCGCACGTCATAAGCCATATACCGACTGATTTTCTGGCTTTTGTTGATAGTTCCTCGAGTTGTGGTCCACTCCAAAGGTTAACCCGTTTTTGGAAATTAAGTGATTTTGAAAAACAAAACTTTGATTTAAATTAGATTTTCATTCAAACAAATATTTGCTGATGTCTTACGTTTGGACCGAATTTGTGAGGTTTGAAGACATGATTAGAAGTTAATCGACTAATAGTTTGGCGACAAAGAAGTGATCCAATCATTGATTTCGATATAAATTTATTTGATTTTGAATTTTGAAAAATATTTGTTTACATTATATGATGCAATGCTTTCAATGCTATTCACAAAACACATTCCTTCAAAACAAATGATCCCTTTTTTTGTCACTCAAACTGTTTTACATTCATTTGTATGAATCGCTTCAATAGAGTCTTGAATACAAGTTTCTAAATGAATAAAATTTTGTCTCGAATTTAGATCATTATATTCTCATTAATTATTTGTTTTGCTTAAAAACAACACTTTTAAAGGAAATGTTTTCCAGAAAATAATTTATTGTCCAATTGATTGAATTTTTATTATTTTTTCGCTAAACTTCGTGGAACTTTAATTTGAAGAGAGGCTATCTTGGTCAAGTTATGGACACAGATGTTATTTCTACATAAAGTGATGCCTTTAATAATTATAGTTATTGAGAGTTAACACAAAGTTTACTTATTATTCATTTTAGAATATTATTTAAAAGCTAATTAAAAAATGACCTATCAATCTGTCAATCTGTCAATCGATGTAATTTTAAGCCTTAAAATTTAAGGAATGTATCGATAGAACGACCAAATTATTGGGTTATTATGAGTTCATTCCTGAAATTTGAGAAAATTCTTTGCA
>JAQGCR010000033.1:0-12661 GCA_034699895.1 Chamobates voigtsi
GTTTTTAAGAGAGAATTATTCTCCAATTAAATTGATTTCAAGAGAGAATTATTCTCCAATTAAATTGATTTCAAGAGAGAATTATTCTCTTATGAAATTAGTTTTTAAGAGAGAATTATTCTAAAATGAAATTAGTTTTTAAGAGAGAATTATTCTCCAATGAAATTGATTTTAACAGAGAATTATATTAAAATGAATTTGATTTCATCATTATTGTTTTAAGAACTTTTTATTGAATCAGATTTTAAAGTGTTTTGAATAAAAGACAAAAACAGAAGAAGCGAAGAGTTTGAGTGAAGAGTACTTTTATAGAGATTTTGATGTGAAGCGCAAAAGCGTTAAACGTTAAGTCCATTAATTGAGATTGATTAATTTGGTCTGTTTGAATGTGAGTAATGCGTGGAACCATACGATTGGTTAGAATCATATTGTATGAAATGGTTTGTGAACAGAAGTGAATAAAACTATTGACAAAATGAAGGCTATGTTTGCATATAATTTAGAGTTAGTTTACAGATATGAGGACAAGGATCAGATGAGTAGAAGAGATGAGAGGGATATCCTCCTCACTATAAACACTTAAAATTATAACGTATTACCTCACATTGAGCGGCATGCCGGTATAAGTGAATTTGACCAGTTTTTTCAAAAAGGTCTTTTGGTGTCTACCGGCATGCCGGTATAAACCGAGGGAAATATTTTTTAAAAATTGATTAAATTTTCTAATTTGCACATAATTAAGATAAAATCAAAACTGTTCTTGATTTTCAGGCACATTTAAACTATTAATTTACCTCAATTTTTAATAAAATGCCTGTTTATTAATGTTTTTAAAAAAATTTCTTCTAATTATTTGTTTTTCACCTTAAAATTTAAACCGGGATTGATGTTATTTTTCCCTCACTTATACCGGCATGCCGGTTTAACTCGAGGTATACCGGCACTATGGTCAACTTCACTTTATACCGGCATGCAGCTTAATGTGAGGTAATACGTTATAAGAATCTGATAAAAACAATTTTCTATAAATTAGTTCAAGGAAGGTTTAAGAAAAATGACACTTGAGATGATTTTTTTGGCCAAATAAAATTTCATAGTCACCAAGGTTTAAATAAAAATCAATGGTATTCTTTCTGATTAAATTTTGGGATAATTTTAAGAAATTTAATCACAATTTACTTGACAATAATTAAATAGTTTTTAATTTCTTTTATTTTTCAAGTATTTTAAGTAAATGTTTACACAATATTACAGGAATTAGTTTTGGTTGACTTCCACTTCAGTGTCCACTTCTCTCCCAATTTCTTTGAACTCAAATTGATTTTCACATTTAAATCAAGCACACCATCAATAAAAGTGCCTTTTAAGGGCTGATCATCGAGTGTTGCCTCAACATTGCCTGAGTTGACACCATTGACAGAAACGGTGTCTATCGTCTGATTCGAAGAACAACCAGATTTTTCGACTTTAATTTCGAGGACACACTCTTTGTTCAAATCAAATGAATAGTAATTATATTTGTTGTTCTCAATGGTGTCGATGACGTCCCCGTCGTCCCAAAACAGGTCACCCGAAGCCGTTTTATTACTACCCGGGAATATATCTAGCTTAATTCCTGAGTTCCTTGCTGATTCAGTGTTGGAAATACCAGCTAAATTAAAAACAATTTGTTATCACTTAAAAATATATTCTTGTCAAGTTAGAAGAGCTTTATTATTATTAGAAAAGTAAACTTGTTACTTTTCAAATACTTCTGATCTCTAAAAATAAGTAAATGCTTAATACGTGTGATGGGTATTATTGAACCTCCTCTGATATGAATGGGTGAAATGCCATACTTATTATCTTTCAAAATGATATGCCCGGTTTGATTAACTTTCCGTAAATGTATTGCGTCATACCATACATCGTCGGGAAGGTATGCCTTCACCTCTGTTTGATTCTTAACAAAATTCAATCAAATAATTGGAAAATTTCATATTTATCAAGCTCATTTACCTCGTAAAGGAATGGAGATATCAAAATAGAAGGACCTAGCATGAATTGTTCATCAATACCATAAGTGTTGTTATCGGTGGGGAACTCATGAAAGACAGGTCGGGCCACTGTATTACCCAAAGTGTGTGCATTGAAATACAGTGTATATGAATAACAGAGAAAATAGTATCGAAAACGGAGTGAATTCCTGGCGGCGTCGGTCACCTCTGGATGACCCCTTTCAGCCCAAACAGCCGGGTCCTGATCTATACCACCAGCGATATTGTGGTTACGGCTGAACGGATAAAAAGCTCCCAGAGCACTCCATCTCTTGCATAGTTCAGGAGTGGTGTCATCATTGAAGCCACACATATCTGCGCCGACCTATCGTTTCATTTAAAGAGTTGTCGAATATTAAAATGATTTCAATGTTTGCATACAAAGGGAACGCTAAACAAATTCATTTCCAAAACACCGATAATTGAGTAACGCATATGAGTCCATTTGCTTGCGTTGTCACCCAACCAGTGGGCGCCATATCTGCCCGAAGAAACATAAGTAGAGCGCGAGAGTACAAACCCTCTCTTTCCGGTCACCGAATGGATTGCTCTGAAAAAAAACAAATTGTTTTGAATGAAAATCAATTGAATTTTAAATACTTTTGCGTTGCAATCAATTCAGTCAATCCATAGAGAGAATGGACGTCATAGTGAAGATATTCATCGTTTTGGCCCTGGACTGTTAGCATGTTACCAATGTATTGTGTGATAGGTCCTTGGCGTTTTTATCCCTTACATAAGTTGGTTCTTAAGTGATATGAATCATATCATATGATTTTATTAAAACAATTCATAAACAAACATTAAAAATGTACTTATTCTGACCTCTGGCCAATCATATTTATTCTTGGGACAAAGATGAGGTGCGGCATTATATGGCTCGTTCATATCCTGTTCGAAACCAAGGTACAAATAGTTATATAATTATTTTTCAGAGAATTTTCATACAATCCAAAGGGCATCAAATTTGAGTCCAATGTCGTCGTGAAGGTGTCGGACCCACCTCTGCCACCAAAGTTGTGTTGTATTCTTGAAAAAGTCTGGGAAGGCTACCGGTCCTTTTGGTCCCACGTGACCGTACAGAACATCTTTATCTGAGGGCACATTCGGGGGATTCCATCGCTTGTCTTTTGGGACCCTTTTATCCCATTTGACAAATACTTCGTTGTTATACCCGTCCATAAAAACAGGGTATGCCTTAGTGTCTGTCACCGCTTCAATGGGCGGATCCAAAATGAGTACCCAATGAAAGTTGTGTTTGGCTTTAGTGTCATGAATTAACCCAGGTAGTTTTGCAAAATTGTTTTGGTTTAAGGTAAAGTCTCGATCTTGATCAAGGTAATCTATGTCCACATACATTACATCCTGAAAATCATATTAAAATTACCTTACTCAAATTTCATAAGACTTACCAGGGGTATGCTTGCGTTGATGTTCCTATTAATCACTTTCTCAACTTCGGAGGTGTTATGAAACCCCCATCGACTCGATTGAAAGCCCAGACCCCAAAATGGGGGCATAACTGGTCTTCCAATCAATGAAGTGTACAATTGAATGACTTCCTCGGGAGTGTCGCCAACAAATACAAAGAAGTCGAGTACACCACCGACTGTCTTGAATGACAGACCCGGTTCCGGAAGAATTGTATATTCTTTTGATGAGACAAATGTTTATTTGAAAACAACTCAAGAAATGTAAGAAATGAATACCCATTGCGTTACTGTTGAGGAATAGAATACCATGAGATTTACCATCACTTTCAAGACAAGTGTAAAAGGGATGAACTCCATATTCATTCATTTGTTCCTGGTTAAAATAAACAGATTAAAAATAATTATTGTTATGGAGTTATTTACGGGATTAAGAACATAATCTTGGGCAAATACTGGAAAAGTCTGGTAACGCGTCATATCATGTCTGAAAGAACGATGGAAATTTTCACCCATTCCATAGATATTTTTCGTGAGTAATTTAGTCGCCAATTGTAGAAATTGGTCGCTATATATGAGTCCTCCAATAGATGTGTCAAACCTTTCGATAAATACTTGTAATAAGAATCAAACAAATGATTATTTGTCTTACAGTTTAGTTTTGGAATCCTTTCTACTGATAGAGAAACTGAAGTCATCTTTACTTTCACTCAATTCTACGCTATATTTGCGGTCCTTTTCTTCAGTTTTGTGAACAACTTTTTGCAAAAGTGGGAAATCCTTCTGAATCGGGACTTCATATCTGGTGTTCTTTGGGTCGACAAACTTGAATCTAATTATACGATCGGTGAGATAAGTGACCTCGAGCTTCACATTTTCTATTTGTTGTTCTTTCTTGAAAGTAGATTTTGCAGTGGATTTCATCTGTAGTTCCACTTCCAGACCACTATCAGTACGTTTCGGTTCATTTACTCTTTTATAACCAATTTTCTTAGTATCCAAATAACAAGTAGGGACGCCATCAGGTCTTATCTGTGGGTCCCAAATACAACCCCTTTCTTCACATGATTTTTGGTCGACTCTAAAGTCAACTAATATTCAAAACAAAATTTTTATTAGTTTTTCAATTAATTAATTCAAATAACAATACCTTCTAAATAACAGTCCAACCTATCATTGATTCCAGCATTTGTGAGCCAAATAATTTGCCCCAAGGTAAAGACAAAGAACAATTTACTCATTATTCTTCAGTAAAAAGTAAAACAATAAGTCATTATTTGATTTATTTCTTTATTTGCGATAAATTCAGTTCAAACTCATGATTAGATTACATAAGTATTAAGGGATAAAAATTTTAGATATTCAGTTTCTAAGGTATTTCAATTAAATCTTTTTGATTTTAGTGCCAAGCTCAATTAGTTGAATAATAGCAGAGGTTCATGACTGAAAATTGCCCATGGGGATATCATACAGTATATCGACGAATACGAGACCAGAGCTGTTCTCATTGCAGTCATTATAGCAGAGGTCATTACGAAAAATTTTCAAGGGAGGGGTCGTAGGGTGTGATCTAATGAATTTCGAACAAAAAAACATGGCCGCCCATAGAGCCCCATGTTAAACTTTGTGAGCATAGGGTGGTGTCTAACCTCAAAATTTGCTGTCTATGGGGAGGTCAAATGCATTCACCTCCCCCTACATGACCCCTGCATTACAGGATATGTCCCTAAATTAGGTCCAAAACCTAATCCTTGTGATCGTAGCCATATTGGAGAAGCCATTGCACTCAGGGTTGTTGAATACCTCGATTGGATTAATGAACACTTAAAACAAAATTGATATAAAATACTCGATAGAAGTGAATAAAAAAGAATTTTCAGAAAATCAAATCACTTATCGATTAATTGACTTAATTTTCAACATTTCTAACCAATTATTTGAGGGTTTGAGGAAAGCCTTATTTTTATGAATCCTGAAGTAATACTCAAATTAATTAATAATTGTTTGAAAACATTGTTTTATTTCAATAAATTAATGAACAGTTTTTATATTAAATGAATTAAAAATTTAAATCAAATCGCTTTCAATGGCTTTCATTTCTTCGGTTTTTTCTTTGTTTTGGACTTCATTTTCAGATTTGTTTTTGGATTTGTTTGCGAATCGACTTTAATCTCGTCTTTGGAGTTGTGTTTATATAAAACGATCGTTTCATTGGATTCCAATGACTTGAGCTGAGTCTTGCTGTCGATGGCAATGGGTTTACTCATATCCTTTCCCTCCAAATCACGAATAGAGAATCCAAGCTCTGATTTGGCTGTCATTAAGCTCTTCACTTGTTTTGATTGACCCGACTCTTGTACTAAACATAAAAGTTGTCAAAAAAGCCCACAATATGTCTAAGAGTGGACATACCCTTCAATTTGAGACGATTTTCAGCGTTTTCGTCGACAACGTCCGGGTCGTGAGTCACCGAAGCCATAACAGGCGTCACATCAGTCAGATCTGTAAAACAAGATAATTATTGACAGAAGAGTCTGATGTGTGGCCACTAATATTGTGGGACATACAGTCGATGGCACATATGCACAGACATAGGATGACAATCAATACAATGATAACCCCCACAACGCCCCCAATAATCCAATAAATTTTATTATCTGTTCCTGGATTACGAGTGGTTCCGTCGGTGATGTTTGTCTGAGTGTTTGTCTCATAAAACTCTGTCCTCTGTCTGTCAGATAAAGTCATGTCTATAATACTCAGTGTTAAGGATAGGAAAGCCATTACTTGTGTTAATATTTTTTCACTGAAATTCAAAAACTGTATAAAATATTGCATTCATTCAAAGTTTGACTGAATTTCAACCGTTGGTTACAAATCGTATGCAAAGTCTCGCGAAACACAAGACTCACATCAAATGCATTCACTTTTTATCTGACATTCGTTTTGAAGAATGTTTTCCAAAACAGTTGTTTGCGTTATATTTCTGGCCATAACTTCTATTTATCTGATCCGATGTCAAAAGAAAGCGGTGACCAAAAAACCCAAACAATCGGGAAATAGATTTTCGTCATACCTTTGGTTTGTATTCACTGTCCGCTCGTTTATGGCCTCAAAACTAATCCTTTAAAACACTGTTTGCCTTCAGTACTAACAAAAACGAGACCTGTTTGGGTGACCTGTCGTTTACCCAAGTATTCAATTATCTGCAGAAATGCGGACACATATCAGATGAAGAGTCAGTCGAATTCATCTCAAAAAAGGATTTCACGGATGCTTTGTTGGCGTTACTTATCAACGAAACTGCCTTCCCTTTGGACGACCAACTCATTGAAAGGATGAGAAACGTTGACTGCGGTGGTGGCGGACCCTCAGGAGGGAAGAGTCGTGGGAGGCGATCCAGCACTATAGGGAAATGGTTGCCATACAGTCCGAGTATTCACCAAATACAGATCAACTATTGGGTGGAAAAAGACTCTAGCAAATACTTTGGAGATCTGATCGAAAAGGCCGCCGAAAAGTGGTCGGCCGTCACTAATGTTAAGTTTAGACGAATGGAAAAGCCAGACATAAGCCGTTATATGAGTATAAACATCACAATCAGAAAAATAGAGGTTCCCTTTTATATGCCGCATATGTTCACATACATTCCGCATGAGGTGTCCGGAACTCCTCAACGAGTAATGACAGAGTTCTATATGTTTCCCATCTGTACTGTGAAGAGAATCTGCGGTGACTTCAAGAACTTCCAATACGATCGATACAATCTAATGGTCGTCACATCCTATAGCGTCGACCAGATGAAGGAGGGCCGAAACGCCGAGTATGCCCTCTATATATTCATTCATATGTGGGGACACCTCTTAGGTTTGGGTCATGCGGTGGACGGATCCGATTCTGTTATGGCACCACTTGTTGATGAACAGACCTTCGATAAACTGAGTGAAGACGACCTCTCAAACGTTCAGATGCTTTACGGACTGCATCCCGACGCCAGTCGCGAGAATCTGACGGATTTCCACAAAGAAATGCCCGATTCGTATGATTTGTTTGTTTTTTTAAAACTTATTTAATGATTGTTTTGATTTGATGTCAAGTTTTGTAAGTCTACCCGACTTTTGCGATCCAAACACTTCACCAAAAGTGGACTCAATCTTAGAAATGCCGGACAAGACATGGATTATATTCAGGGACAAACATTACTTCGAAGTGGGACCCAATGGACAGACAGTTCGTAGTCCGCGGCGAATCATATGGGACTTCAAGAACTTTACCGGCGATGCAGTGGAGGCGAGCTTTAGTTGGAATGACACCATTTTCCTCTTCTTTCGCGAACACTACTGGAAGTATAGGAACAACAAATTTATCGTAAAACGAAAGGTCTCCGAAGGATTCGAAGGCGTTCCCGACGGACCCTTTGACACAGCATTCGTTTGGCATAGAAATCAAAAGACGTATTTCTTCGTCGGCGGTCAGTATTGGAAGTACGACAGTGTACTCAAAAAGGTACCCGTAAACGATGGCTACCCGAGAATAGTGGCCGACAAATGGAAAGGAGTTCCCGACAACTTTGATGTCGCCATCAGTTCCCGACATCGAAATCAGACCTATTTTTTCTATGATATGTTTTATTATAAATACGATGACTACAAAGAAAAGGTTGCCGACGACTCGACCCCTCCCTATCCACGCAATATGGATCTCTTCTTTTTCAAGTGTCGAAAGAAGAACAATCTGCCGCAGAGGTACCTAACTTCACCCCCTCCTTCCACTCCTTCGTACGATTTCCTGCAGAATATTAGTTCGTCTGACTGGGGATACCAAGTGGTCAACGATGACAACTCTCGGAACAGTTATGTGGTCACTCTTATTGTGTTAACCATTGTCTTACTTATTATTGGAGTCGTTTTCTTTGTTTATGCCCTCTTTATGGCGCCTAAGAAGAAGTCGGACCGCACGACAGCCGCGCCATCGGAGCCAATACCGTCCAAAACAGGATCGGATGAAACTCCTGGTCCGTCACAAACTAAGAGCAAATCTCTGACCGAAAGTCAGTCAAAAGTGCCTTCAGATTCGGGTGCCGTCAAATCGGATTCAGTGAAACCCGTTCCCGACGATACCGTTCAAAAGTCGTCCTCACAGTTGGGAGACGTAGACTCTGTCCGCTCCTCTATTTAGTCTCTAAACTCATTTAATTTCATTAATATTTGCATTCAATTTAAGTCTTTATTAAAAAAAATTTAAGTTTAGTTTTAAAAATGAGATCTACTTTTGGTTATAGTTTTTTGTTTAACTTTTATTTAAATGTATTTTTAAACTAATTTCTATTTGAATTGATTTATAATAAACTAATTTTATTCTGATTTGTATGTCTGTCCACACATTCTTAAGGGAATAACAGATACCACTCTATCGACAACTCATTGCCTGATATTTGGATAAACTTTTTTGGAATGACTTAAAAAAAACTTTAAAACGATTTGATTTAAGGCATACGAAGGGAAGGCCTAACAAATTGATTTGCATAACAATAAAGAAATTTTATTAAAATCATTATTCAGTTTAACATTTGATTAGTTATTAATTCAAATAATAGTCGACTCAAACAATATTACAGGAATTAGTTTTGGTTGACTTCCACTTCAGTGTCCACTTCTCTCCCGATTTCTTTGAACTCAATTTAATTTCCGGAGAAAATAAGAGGACATTCTTTTCTTTCTTATATACGGACGAAATGGGTTTACCATCGAGTGTGGCCTCAACTTCATCGCCATTTAATCCCTTGAATGCAATCGTTTCTAAGGTCTGATTCGAAGAATAACCGGATTTTTGGACTTTGATTTCGAGGACACAGTCTTTGTTCAAATCAAATGAATAGTAATTATATTTGTTTTTCGCAATGGTGTCGATGGAGTCCCCGTCGTCCCAAAACAGGTCACCCGAAGCTGTCTTATCTTTGGCCGGAAGTACGACCAAAACTACATTTCCGTTTCGGACTTTTTCGCTGTTAATGAGTTCACTCGGCTTTACATTAGTTGTCGGAAGAATAGTACCGCCTCTGATATGGACGGGAGGAACGCCTTCCTTATTATCTGGAATAACGATATGTCCAGTCTTTTTGTCCTTTGGAACGCCTTCTTTCCATTCATACCATATATCGTCGGGAAGGTATGCCTTCACTTCTGTTTGATTCTGAAGATAATGTTATTCAAAGAATTACTCTTTTAAATGATTTCTAGTCTTTACCTCAAAAAGAAAGGGAGAGACCAATACTGACTGTCCTAACATGAATTGCTCGTCAATACCGAAAGTGTTGCTATCAGTTGGGAATTCATGGAATAGAGGTCTGGCCACTGTCTGTCCCAAAGTGTTTGCCTTAAAGAACAGGGTATAAAAGTAAAACAAAAGTGTGTATCGGAGGCGCAGCGAATTCCTGGCGGCTTCGGTCACTTCCGGGTGACCCCTCTCTGCCCAAATTGCAGGATCTTGGTCTATTGTTCCCCTGGTGTTATGATTACGACAAAAAGGATAGAATGATCCCAAAGCACTCCATCGCTTACAAAGTGGTGCAGTTGTACTACCAGCATGGCCACATATGTCAGCTCCCACCTAAAAATATAATCTAGTTGATTGTTGCCCAAGGTAACTTTTATATACTCACGAAAGGCATTCCGAAAAAGTTGAATTCCAAGATACCAATTATCGATGCCTTCATATGAGGCCATATACTTGAGTCATCGCCCAACCAATGGGTGCCATATCTACCCGACGACACATAAGTGGAACGGGAGAGAGTGAACCCTCGCTTTCCGGTCACCGAATGGACTGCTCTGTCATTAGAAAAGTGTTTTTCAATAAAAATGATTAAAAGGAAAGGATTTATTACTTTTGAGTCGCCATCGTTTCTGTCAACCCATAGAGGGAATGGACGTCATAGTGGAGGTACTCATTGTTATTGCCCTGACGTGTAAGCATGCAAAGAGTGTTGTGGGAAAGACTCTTTTGACCGGCTCGGGTCGCATATTCTGGCTCTGAATTGAATTAAATTTGTTTTTTAAAAAATCTTTTAATATTTAATAAACAGTCACTTATTCTGGTCGCCGGAAAATCGTATTTATTTTGTGGACAGGTATACGCGCCGTCGTTCCCGTTTGATGGCTCATTCATATCCTAACACAGGTTTTAATAAACAAGGCTATTTTAATAAAGTTCACTTGATCAAAGAAAGTATAACTTACGACCCATAAGGCGTCGAATTTAAGACCAAGATCATTGTAGGTATAGGAAATCCATTTGTGCCACCACTCCTGTGTGACATTCTTGAAGAAGTCAGGATAAGCTGCCGGTTCGCTCGGCCACATATGACCATAAATAACGTCTTTATCTGAGGGCACATTCGGGGGATTCCATCGCTTTTCTTTTGGGACACTTTTATCCCATTTTATGTAAACCTCTTTATTGTAACCGTCCATAAAAGCGGGATTTCCTTTTGGGTCACTCCCTATGGCCGGGTCTAAAATGATGCCCCAGTGCAAGTTGTGTTTGGCCTTGGTCTCAGCCATGAATTCGGGTAATTTAGACATACGATCTGGGGAAAGGGTGAAGTCATGATACCTGTCCATATAATCGATGTCTGCATACATCAGATCCTGTGGGAGGTCACTTTTATAATAATAACCAAGGTATAATTTTAATATTCATACCATTGGTATTTGTTGTTTGAAGTTTCTATTGAAAAGGGCTTCGACTGCACTGGTATTGTCGAGTCCCCAACGCGTCAATTGATAGCCCAGTCCCCAAAAAGGTGGTAGAGTTGGTTTACCGATTAGGGAAGTGTATAACTCGATCACATGTCCCGGAGTTTCGCCAACGAATACAAAGAAGTCCAAAACACCCCCCACTGTCTTGAATGACAGACCCGGTTCGGGGAGAAGTGTATATTCTGTGCAGAAATAAAGAAATTAATCTCAAAATTATTTGAATAGAAGTTTTAAAAATAGTAAATTCAGTTTGAACTAGGTATAGTTAAAGATAGTTACCCATTGCATTGCTGTTTAACATTAACACTCCGTGAGATTTGCCATTTGCTTCCAGGACTGTATAGAAAGGATGGACTCCATATTCATTCCAATCGGACTGAAGGGTAAAGTAGTTTATGTTTATAATATAAATTTGTGTTTTAAAAGTGTACTTGGGAAATAACAGTATCCGCGGTAAATAAGGGAAATGTTGAATATCTGCCAAAATCATGTCGAAGTGAACTGTGAAAGTTTTCACCGAATCCGTAGACGTTTTTGCTTGGTAATTTAGTGGCCAACTGCAGGAATTGATCGCTATATATGAGTCCTCCGATAGATGTGTCAAACCTTTGGATATATATTTGTAATAAGAATCAAACAAATGATTACTTGTCTTACAGTTTAGTTTTGGAATCCTTTCTACTGATAGAGAAACTGAAGTCATCTTTACTTTCACTCAATTCTACGCTATATTTTCGGTTCTTTTCTTCGGTTTTATGAATACCTTTTTGCAAAAGTGGGAAATCCTTCTGAATCGGGACTTCATATCTAGCTTTCTTTGGGTCGACAAACTTGAATCTGATTATACGATCGGTGAGATAAGTGACCTCGAGTTTCACATTTCCTATTTGCTGTTCTTTCTTGAAAGTAGATTTTGCAGTGGATTTCATCTGTAGGTCCACTTCCAGACCACTATCAGTACGTTTCGGTTCATTCACTCTTTTATAACCAATTTTCTTAGTATCCAAATAACAAATAGGAACGTCCTGTCTTTCTCTGTGTGAGTCCCAAATACAACCCCTCTCTTCACATGATTTTCTGTCGATTTTAAAGTCAACTTATATTCAAAACAAAATTTTATTATTTTTTCAATTAATTAATTCAAATGACAATACCTTCTAAATAACAGTCCAACCTATCATTGAGACCAGTGCTGGTAACCCAAGTAATTTGGGTAATAATAAGTACTATGAATAGCCTCCACCTCATTGTTGTTTCAAATAAAACAAAATAACAATTGAACTGAGTTTTTAATCATTCCTTAATTGCGATAATTTTGAAATCTTTATAATCGATTGCCCTTTGAATTCGATAAAGACGTTTAAGAAGATATGCTGTTCCCAAAGCACTTCAACTAATCCATTAACTTTTCAAAACAATTTACAGACTCTTAAAT
>JAQGCR010000034.1:0-12559 GCA_034699895.1 Chamobates voigtsi
CTTTTTTTTCATCCAAACTGTCATTCGTTTAATTGAAAAAAGCCCTACTCTTCCGGTCCTCTCAACGGAAAAGTCGACAAATTCTGCCCAAAAGCTCTAATTATGTAATTAATAAATTGTTGAACGTTTTGATTGAAAAAACATTTGGACCATAGAGTGGGCCCACAATTGCGGTTGTTTTCTAATAATCTATTTAATAGATTTTTATTGTAATATATCTGTTTGTGTGGAGGCGTGTCCTCAACACAACTGTCGATTGCTTTGCAGTTGTATTACAAGAGAGAGAAAAAATCATTATTTCTTAAATCATGAGCTCTCGAAATGAAAAAAACTGAAATCAAATCAAATAAATTCAACGCTTTTCTGACAGCAAACAACAAAACATAACTAAAGACAAGAAATATTGAAGAAAAATAAATTTATTATAAGGTTTGGGTGTAAACTATTTCTCTCATTCCTATGATTATTATGTTTTTAAATGAAAAAAACATATTTAATATCGAAATTCAAGCGAATGGAAAGATATTAATCGAAAGAAATATTAAATTAAATGCAATTTTCATTATATCTTTTGAATTAATCTACTTTTGTTTCGTATAACTAATAAATATATTAAAAAAGTTTATTAAATATTTAATTTACTGCGAATTGAGAGCTCATTCAAAGTTAATTAAGAAAGCAATTGAAAAAACTGTTCAAAAATTTATGTCGAAATCCATTGAATTAAATAAATATTTAGACCAAAACTGATGAGAATTCTTGAGATTTGTCACAAATATTGGCGTAAATTATTCAACATTTTAGTGATGAATGGCTTTGAGTTAAGAGCAAAGACTTCATTAAAAGGAATTTTTCTTAAGATTATTATTTTGTTATTTAACTTCTTATCACTTAAATGACATTTTTGTGTGAATTAAATTTTCCTCAGAAATGACTTTTCATTAAAAAACATTTTTAATAGATTTGTCCTCAAATTTATTCTTTTTAATCAGTTTTAAAGGCAGTTATGATTTGATAAAAATTAAATTCCAATCAATTTCTCATTGAATTTAATTAGAAATCAAAACTCCATAAAAATTAAATTTTATTTATCAGACTATTTAACGATTAATATGTTTTCAATTCAATGGATTTCCACTTTCAGTGACTGTCCAACAAATCAAGTGAGGAGTGACCACATTATCGGTGACCTCACATTAAAGCTTGTCTCACATCCTGGACAGTTATCATAGATTATACAGACATCAAATTAATTTAAACATGGTATTCAAGAGGAAGTTTGCCAAATTAAGCATGTTCATGTAAAATGTAGCAAGATAGCTCAATCATTTTGAAATGTGCAAACATCCGGAACATTTGTTTGTAACCTGGGTTGAGTGATTTGTAAATCAAATACATTTGTAACGCAAACGACAATCAAAGGCTTAAATAAACTTTAGATGCAATTCATGTGTAATACAAATGTAATTCAATTGTGAAATAAACGGAAAACAATTGATTGAACGGAAAAAGCAATTGAGTTAACACTTAATTGAGTTAAACGACAAACAAATACCACAATCAATAAAATGACTTTTTTTGACGATTAAACACAAATATATCGAATAAATGGTAAGAAATAACAGCAAATCAAAGAGCAATCAATCACTTAATACTTACATCGGATTCGAAGAATTCCAATAAATGTCTGGCAATCGGGCAGAAAGTGAGCCATCGATTAATATCGAGATAATTATGTACACAATTAGTATCCAAACAGTCATCGGCTGTAGAGTTGATGTCATTTGCGAAGACATCGGAGAAGACATCATCGGTTAAGCAGTGATGAAGACATCAATTAATACCAATTAAAACAGTAATCAAAGCATTGTCTTAGAAGTAAACATATCTTCGGAGGTAATCAATGGAAACAAACTGTTGAACAAAGAGTTTTAGTCCCAAAACAAATCAATTCAAAGACCGGAATAACGGCCCAAAACAAGACCACACTTCTGGCCAATAGTATTGAAGTTTGTTATTATCGGTGGAAGTGTTTGGAAGTCTTCATATGTGTAGACATTGATTGCCAGCCATTCATAAGAGTGAGTAATGTTTGACTCATTTTTCTCGTTTAGCACTCATTTTACACATAAAACCACTGAAAGGACGAGACGTTTGACTCGATTGGCATTCAATCCATTTATGGTTAACTAATAAAACAACATTTGATTACAATTAGTCGACAACTAATCAACTGATAAACAAATCAACTAATTGTGTAAATCAGAGGACTGTCGACTTAGAGGTACACTATTGAGGAATGCCTTCTGTTGTTGTGAGAGATGTGACACAACAAAAGATTATAAGCAGTGCTCAGCTATTGAGAGCTATAATAGCAATACAATCCAATCCGAGCACAGCTTTCACGACAACACATACTTCTCATTCGACCCCTCATTCCTCTCCCAGTTCTCTGCCAACACTCACAGCCATTTCGGCCCATAAACCAGTCACAGACATAACATTAGAGTAACTCAACCAACAATTTGGTACTTCTTTATAGATGTTTTGTGTTGAGTTTCATAACTAAAATAGTATTTTTATGTTTTTCCGTTTATTGCAGTCCTTTGCCGTACAAATGAATCAAATCAATCATAAAAACCAGTTTTTCCTCATAAACTCTGTTACGAAAAGAGGGGATTCATTGTATAAGCATTGAGTGAATTCTATTCGTTTAAAATAAGGGGATTATAAGACTAAGGGATCATAAAATTACTTATTTTTTGTACAATTTTAACAAATTTAATGAACTAAAGGACTGACATCTTGTGATACCATTTCTTAAATGACATCATTTGAAGAATGTTTGCAAATCTGAACGAAGGAGTTCTCCAAAACTTATGGCTGTCCTCCAGAACCAGAATAAAATTGATTCATCAGTTGACCATGGTACATCACTTTTTGCAAATTACACTCAGACTGAGTTATGGCTAAGTGTGGGCTCTGATATCATTAGTTTTAGAATTGAAACCCAATATAAAACTAACCTTTCTATTATGTATGGCATCCTAGAATTAGCAAGGTATTTTCAATATGTATTTGCAAATGTTGTCAACTCATCTAAAAATATGTTGGAATCAACTGATTATCAGTTTTTATATCGAAAACCAATGTTTGAGTCAAAGAGTAATACAATTATTGAATAAATTATTTATTATTAAAAGTTCCGAATATTTCGATAAAATTAATGAAAAAATACATAATTATTAAGAAATATAACGAAAAACAATGACTTAAATCTTTGAGTTTTGTATGGATAACAATATTGCAAAACATTGTTCTAATGACATAACTGTTGAATAAGAAGTAGCTTTCATTAGAAGGAGTTCCTCGTCATTAGAAGTGTATTCTTCGATAGCATTGACTAAATCTCTTTGATTTCTTTGTGTCTGAACGAGAATATCGCGAACCGCTTCTAACGAAGAACTGCTCGAATTGGTCAGTGATATCGCTTTGGAAGACGAGACCGAAGTATTGGATGAGTGGTGCGATGCAGTCGAGGCGAGCGGTGTATGGAGTGGTGGGTGTTGTGCAGCGATTCTGTTCTCTTGATTGAGCGCCACTTGTCTTAATCTATTGACCCAAAACTGGCGCTCTTTAGCGTCGGATGCCTTCAATTTGTATACCTCTCCACACGCGGCAGAAACTGTGAATGTCTGGGAATCCTCTTCAGAGGGAGAGACCACACAACCCGCCAAATAAACACATCCGCGCGGATGAGACTTCTTCTTCTCATCCAACTATTAATTGATTATTAAATATAATAATGGATTCAATCAATCGATTCGAGTTAAATACCATATGATATTCGAGAGTTCCTCTGTTAGGGTTGAGGACAAACCATCTATACTGCCATCCCTTCATCACATTTGTATATTTACTGAGCTGTCCTTCAATGGGTTGGCTTTGAATGGCCAGTTCTCGTGCCTCGAATTGCTGTTAAATCAACAAAAATGTCATTAAATTTAAAGTTAAGACAAAATAATATGAAAATAGCGGACATTCGCCTCCTTTTCAGCTCTGAAACAGTCCTCACAAACAGTACTAATACTTCGGGAAAATATCTCATCCATTGGTTCACAAATTATTGCGATTGTCGTCAAAATTGGATTAAAATTTGAAAATAGAGTCTATTTTTCATAATTTATTTTTACTCTAAAATAATATTAATTTTTATCGAAAAATAAACCATTTTTTTGATAACAGAGTCGAGTGTTTTGTTTGAGTCAATCAGTCTTTACATTAAATTATCGATTATTTGAAACAAAGATAAACTCAATTCAAGTATAAAATGATATCAAAACATAAATAATTGAATCGTTTGAATGAAATTCATTGAATAGTTTTTGTTTATTTGAGTCAAACACTAATTAACGTAAAAAAGGTCTCACTTTTGCTCTCATCATAACAGTCAGCAGTTGTTTCGCTTCCTCTGCAGTCAATTGATTATCATTTGAGGACTTGTTTTGATTCGGTTTCTTATTCGTCGAATTGGAATCAACTGACAGATCATTTGTTGACATCTTTGCATAAATTGTTTTTCAAAATCATAATAAAATTTAAATTTTATTCAACAAAATCTGTCAAAAATAAGACTTGTATTCAATACTGTGTTGTCATTCAGTTGTCATACATCTGGTCATTGATTCCAGTCTTAAGACACTAAACGACATCTTTTGTCACAAAAACACATTATTTTGAATATTATTTGTATTTTAATTATTATATTTTCCCCAAACATTAGACCATTGAATGTAAACATTGATTACAAAAATTAAAGTGATTTTCAAATAAATTTTTGCATAATTTTAGTTAATTGACAAAAAATTGAGAGATGGGTCAGTTTTACTCTCAATATAAGGATCATTTAGATTTCCAACACTTGACTCTCCCTCACAAACGGCTACCGCTTAGAGACTATCCGTCCGATCGCGAAGAATCGCCATATGATCCTATGTATGGCTTCCCTAACGGCCGAAAACCGCGACAAATGATTGCCACCGAAGAAGAGATGAATTCAGCAAAACTAGATCCGCCGCAAAGGGATTATTGCGCCCATCTTTTTATGGAACTCAAGGGTTGTATGAAATCTAACGCTCCGTTAGTTATGCGCTGTCGACACGAATTGCACGCTTACCACGAATGCGAATGGGAGGACCAGGTCTTGAGAATGAAGGAATGGGAACGAGAAAAACGTCTTCGACAACGAGATTACCGCAAAGAACAGAAACAATTGAAGGAAGGACTCAAAGACGAGTAAATGTAGTGTTCAATGATTTTCAGTCAATTCTTGACTTTTGCGTAGATTTGAATAAATTTATTGTAAATTAGGTTTAATTTGAAAACAATTAAAAATTAAGTGAAAGCTTAACAAAACTTATTATTATTTTTGATGAGTTGATGATCAGTTCCAGCGGTTGTCCCACAAAACCAATTGAATTCCTATAGGAATACAAACCAGAATTGAAGTATTTCTCAACGATTTAGTCTTAAATCGCTTCAAATATTTATTTATTTAATTGATTTTATCATTAAATTTGTTTATTTATTCGACAATTAATTTTTGACTGCAGAGGAATGTCTTCGGCAATGATTTCAATGGATTTGATTATAAAAGTATAGAATAATATCTTCAGACAAGAGATGGTGTTCTTATCGTTCACTCGTTTTGTTTACCAGTTTTACAAGTTTTTGACCTCAATATTGAGAATATCATATGAATACCAAACTCCAGAGTAATGTTATTCCGGTTATCGAAGACGTGTTACAACTCGGCTCTGAATCTGGTTTTGAAGTATACTCTGAAGCACTGGTGTGTTGACTACCTTTCCATTAAATCCAAACAAATGTCTCCAAAATGGCTTTAACTGAAACCAAATCAAAAGTCAAACTCAAGAATAAATGTCAAACTAATGGCAATAAAAGTATTAAAAGTGAATCAAATGATGACAACACAACTGATGACAAGATCTGGTATTTGGTGTTCACCGCAATAATTGTCTTATCGTTTGGAACCAGACTTTACAAGATATCTGAGCCAAACCATGTCTGGTCAGTTATGGTCCAAATATATTCATTTTCGACTATTTATTGACAACTGTTCTCTTCTATTGTTTCAGTTGGGATGAGACCCATTTCGGCAAAATGGGCAGTTGGTATATCAACCACACATTCTTCTTCGATGTGCACCCACCTCTAGGAAAGGTATTAACCCTTTATTTGTTTAATTTAAGACATGACATGAATTTGTTAAAAAAATTTTCACAACAGATGTTAATCGGTTTGTCGGGACATCTGACCGGATATAACGGAACTTTTGCTTTTAACAAACCCGGGGACAAATACCTGGATCACCCGTATGTAGGGATGAGACTCTTTTGTGTCACTTTAGGCGCTCTTATAATTCCGATGTGTTTTGTAATCGTCTGGAAGTTAACCAAATCGGTGACCTCTTCGGCTTTGGCCGCTATTTTTGTCACATTCGGTAATTAATGTCATTTTATTTTATGAAAAATAATTGAATTGTTTTGTGTTTCAGACGTAGGAATGATAACACTCTCACAATATATTCTTTTGGATCCGATTCTCATGTTTTTCATAATCAGTTCAATTATGGGAAGCGTTTTGTTTAACTCATGCAGTGATAAACCATTCACTAAGAAGTGGTGGTTCTGGTTGTGTTGGACGGGTATATCTCTATCGTGTTCTTTTAGGTGAGAGATCTTTTCATTCATATATAAAATGTATTTATTTATCGATTCTTTATCTCAAATCAATTTAGTGTTAAATTTGTTGGACTTTTTATTATACTTTTGGTCGGCGTTCAGACAATCGCTGATTTGTGGTCTATTTATGGCAATCTATCAAATCCTTTATCTTTAGTGGTCAAGCATTTGATTGCCCGAACCATATGTCTGATCCTTTTGCCGGCTATTCTTTATATGACTTTCTTTTGGATTCATTTGAAAGTGTTATATAAGAGCGGAAACGGCGACGGATTCTTCAGCTCTGGTTTTCAATCACAACTTGAGGGCAACTCTTTATATAACGCATCGATGCCCAGACATATCGCTTATGGGGCGGTCGTCACTCTCAAAAACCATCGAACAGGTGGTGGTTATCTCCACTCTCATTGGCACCTTTACCCGGAAGGTGTGGGCGCCCGTCAACAACAGGTCACCGCTTATTCACATAAAGACGACAACAATAAGTGGAGAATCAAAAAGTATGACAAAGAATGCGATCCCGAGAAGGGAGACATAGAACTCGTCAAAAGTGGTCAACTCATTCGTTTGGAGCATTTGGTGACCTCAAGGAATCTGCACACCCATAAGGAAAAGGCACCCGTCACTAAAAAGCACTATCAGGTCACGTGTTATGGAGAGAATGGTGTCGGAGATGCAAACGATGTCTTCAGAGTTGAAATCGTTGGCGGAAAAGAGGGACAGATTATAGAGACGGTGACCTCAAGAATTAAACTGATCCACTATTTGAGTAGTTGTGGTCTTCACTCGCATTCCAAACAACTTCCCAAATGGGGTTACGAGCAGATGGAGGTGTCCTGTTCTCCCAATATTCTCGACAAAAACATAATTTGGAACTTCGAGGATAATTACTTCCCGCGTCTGCCGAATGTCAGTTTCGAAGTATACGCGCCGTCCTTTTGGGAACGGTTTTTAGAATCGCATGCAGTTATGCTTCAGGGAAACGCTGGACTCAAACCCAAAGAGGGAGAAGTGACGTCACGCCCCTGGCAGTGGCCAATCAATCTAAAGGTCAGTTTCTTTACTTAACAAAGTTTTGTGAATTAATTTTGTGGAAAACCATTAAATTTTAGGGTCAGTTCTTCTCTGGTAATGAATATCGCATTTATTTGTTGGGGAATCCTATCATTTGGTGGCTTAACTTCGCGCTGATATTCGTCTACTGTTTCGTCCAATTTGTGATATGTGTTCGCAGACAAAGAGGTTGTTCCGAAGCAGAGAATATCAAACATGAAAACAGTCGTCTGACCAATGCTTCCATTTGGCTGATCATCGGTTGGGCTCTTCATTACATTCCGTTTTATGCGATGGGAAGAGTGTTGTATTTCCACCACTACTTTCCGGCGGCGCTCTTCAGTTCAATGCTTTCGGCGGTTATTATCGACTATTTATTTAAAGTATTGCCTCAATTGACGATCAAATGGTTGTCGTCCGGTATTTATCACTGGCTTTACGGCAGTCTATTGTCAGCCATTGTATACAGTTTTTACTTATTCGCGCCATTGAGTTATGGTATGTCCGGCACCCACTCCCACGAAGCCAACAGCTCAATGAATGGTCTCAAATGGCTCGAGTCCTGGGAGTTCTGACCTCTTATTTATTGATAATTTATTTTTTACTAAAAATTGTTTTTCTATTAATATTTTTAATTTAATTTTGTATTTCAAATAAAAAACATTAATTAATTCAATCATTTATTTCTTTTATAAATAATTAGTTTATAATTGACGTCAATTTCACGAATCAAATGATACCTAAAACTCATGAAAACTACAAAAGAGTGGTTAAAATTGTTCTTCAAATCAATTGAAGAATTGTTTTAAGTTTCGATTTGTTTTCATTTAATTTGACATAAATTTCAAAACCGTTTTTATTGTTAACTCTAATCAAATATAATAAAAATTTACAACATTTTTGTCTAAATTTAATCAATCAATGAATTCGAACAATGAATGGTCGTTAAGAAAGGGATGACCAGATTCACAGACTTCTGGAGGGGAAGGGGTTATGTGTCAATAGTTTAGCGCTTGTAATACAGATGATTCAAAAGTCGAGGGATGTTCTTAATTGTGGACTTCCCCCTCTGTTGGCTATCCCTTTATTTATATGATTATTATTTAATCATTGATTAATAATAGAATAATTTTTTATAATAATTATGTAATTTATATAAAAATGGCTTAATTTTCATTAGAAGTGTTCAAACAAATAACCGATTCATTAAATGAGGAATTTATTTGATTAATGTTTTTAAGAATCAACACATTCTCCGAAATACAGATACTTTTGTCTCAAATATTTGCAAATCTATTTCGACTTCTTTTGGAAATATATTTCTGACAAACGTTTAATAAATTCAATAAAATTGAGTCAAACATTAATTCACAAAAATATATATTCCATTGAAATCGAAATCAATTAATTGAAACATAAGTTAACCCGTATTTCAAACAGAATTTCAATTTTTTTGATTTCTTTTGGTCTCCGAATACAAGTTATGATTAATTTTACAAAAAAAGGATAAAATTAGATCAAAATTCAATGAAATAATCAGATGTTTTGAAAAATAAATAAATGTATTCACTATTAAACAGATCAGTGAAACGAATTTCATTACTTCTGAAGTCGAGCTCAGAATAGATAAAATTCTGGCGACAATTCTCAAAGGAAAGGACTTCTCAAAGGAGTTCCTCCAGAGAATCAAAGCCTTTAAAAGAGGCTAATCTTTTAAAACTAAATGCAATTCAAAGAATGTTTTACAAAACAAAAGACGAATAAAACTAAAACAGATTTAATTATAAGTATTTGAGAAAATTTTATTCAATTATTGGGCAGTTTTTGTAGAATTCAATTTGTTTTGACACTAATTTGAAATCACATTCAGTGCATACACTTTAGTGAAGAGTAGAGTAAATAAATTATTTTATTAATCGTTGGCTAAAAATACTGAAAATAAATGTTTTTTGCTCTCAATATAAATGGGAATTATATGAGACGTTAATCGACTCAATCTTCTAATACCAGAAGCCATGAAATCAACGAACAGATCATACATTTTGTGGTCATTTAATTGAATCGAAGGGAAAACAGTTTCCCAAACAAATCAACGAATAGTTTTGCGATAAATTGGTTTCTTTGCGATGTTTTTTGCAACAAATCATAGAAAATATGAGTAATATTTCAATGAAAATATCCATTTCATGGCTTCGGTTCATACAAATTGAGTGAGAATTTCAAAACTTCACTCAATATTTTGCGATAAAATACAAATATCTTTTAAATACTATTTCGTAATAAACAATGAAATTAAGACAAACATCAGAAACAATTCAATAATAATTGTGTGAAAAAAACATTCATATCTTTGGGGAAAATAATAATTAATAAAAAATAAAAACTAGAAAAACAAATATCAAGTGAAACGAAATGTTAATAAATTGATTAATAGATTCAATTGAATTAGAATTAAATATAGATTTATGTATAAAATCAAAGTTCTTTAGATTTGATACCATTTTTAAGTGATTTGTGGATACCGTTTGAATAATTGGTTGTTTTGTTGTTACCATTGGAACCATTGGTGACGATTCCGTTCTTCTGGTGTCCGTTCGACACTTGTTCGTAGTCTAGAGAGCACATGGAGGCGAATGAGCCGCCGGACGAAACACCTCTTCTGGGCCTTTGATAGGCATTCTTATAAAAGTCCCAAAATAGGAACCAGAATAGGACGGCATGGAAGCCGATCCACCACATGAACCCTCGCGGGTAATTGCAGTCCCGGAACAACAGTTGAAATGAGTGCACAAATATTAATATGAATTGGACCTGAAGTTAGACATCAGTTAACCAAATATTAGAAACAAATCAATAAAAAAAAAGTCAACGAATAAAACGAATGCATAAATCGATTCGTTATTCAAATTAATCAAAACTTATCGCATGAAAAGCGTTATCACAAATAAAACTAAATAAATAATAATTAGTTAAGTGTGAGAGACATACCATTTGGATTGTGGTCATGTATTTCTTCCACCACAAGTATTTATTCATATGCGGTCCGATTGCAGACAACGCGTAATAGATATACATAATTATGTGAACGAAACTGTTAACGAAGGCAAAGAAAGTGCTGTGTCCTCCTATAAGATACCCGTCCAATATATTAATTACATTTGATATCAATTACTAAATTAAGACAATAAAAAGCACTTCACAAACAACTAATTAGAGTGAAAGCTATGACTGACTGCAAGACCTACTGTTGAGTCGAAATGTAATAAAAGCTAAGAATAAATATTTGATAGAAACAAATGAAAGCATTCGTACATTAATTTTGTTTATTTTATTTACAATTCGACCAAAGTTTTAGTTTTTATCGAAATTATATTCACTTTTTTAATAAATAATTAATCATTGAATGTATGAAACATTTATCAGATTCTAATCTAAAGTTTGAATTGAATTTGAAATTGGATTCTCATCTCATTATTTGCCACAAATTCTTAGAACAGAATTCCATCAGAAATACCAATAAAAGAAAGAAAATAAAGAAATCATTGTTTGAAAGAAATGCGTTTCAACTCAAGAGAAACAAATTGATAGAAAAAACTGCGAATTAAAGTAAACCGAAGAACGATATCGAAAGGGAAGGCATACCTGGCGTGAATTTGACGCCCCACCAGACACTCATAGGCATAACTCCGTGATGTATGACATGAAGTGTCGACACGTGACTGAATTTCTTGCGTAACACGAAAAATATGGTATCAGAAAATTCTAAAAACTTTGAAATGTAATACCACCAAGATAGGTGAGCCATCTAAAAACAAATAGAAAGAAGGGGCGAACCCTTTAATCAATTGGTTTCACTTCAAATCAAATCAATTTGTTTTCGATTCGTCCGATTCTCGGAATTTGTGCGAAACTAAGCATTAATTAAATGAGATTTATATCGATTTGTCTTTAAATCGACTCCTTTTGAGACATAAAAAAGTCTTTTGGGAACAAAACAATATCTAATTTATTGTCGTTTTCGACTCAATCGATACCAAACTTGAATATTATATTCAATTCGTTATTGTCGTCAATAATAGGCTTTTGGTTTGCTATTTGAGATCAAAGGGAAGGCATTCTCTTAAAAATGATTGATACGAATGACAGATAATTTTTCAATAAACTATTGATTAATCTTTGAGTTTGACTGCGATTTGATTCTAGAAATAGAGTAAAGAATGACATGTCATCTGAAATAACACATCTATTCATTAATAATAAAAAAATATCTGCCATTTGTCTGAGTCTAACATTAGTTTTGGATCTTTTATTTTGGTCTTTAATTCTTTTGAAATCCAAAAACGATTAGAAACGAGAAAAAGGTTTAAAATATAATTAAAGTTTAATTAAATGCTCGCAACTAATTGGGAAGACATAAAAACATTCAGTATTGGGATAATTGCAGCAAAACTAATGTGTTTTTCTGTCTTTAATGACATTAAATAGAAATGTTTTTTTTAAGTATTAATGAATAATAAGTCCTTTTTTGGAGTGAATTATAGATTATTTGATGTGAAGACTCATAAACTACTGATTCGTTTCGTCAAAAATAACAGCATTTATATAATCCATAAAAGTATTGAATAATCATTTGTTTATTATTAGTATCTGTTGTCTCGAATGTCAGGAAATTTATTCAACTGTTGCCACAAAATGTTATCACAAGTTGTCTGACAGACAATTGATTCAAATTATGTGACTAT
>JAQGCR010000035.1:0-12479 GCA_034699895.1 Chamobates voigtsi
TTAGCCAACACATTAAACACAAAATCTAATGTGAAAATCATTTCTAAGCATAAAATTGTGATTAATTTTTCATAAATACATAAAAAAATGACTATAATTCTAATAAAATATCAACTAGGTAAATATTAAAATTTTAATGACGATCAAAATATTGCGAAATTGAAGCATGTTCATTATTTATTAATATTGGTGAATTTTTCAAGGAAATGAATTATTGACTTGCTAGTTTAATATTGAATCGATAATTCAATATTTCATTCTCGTAGAAAAAGAGCATTTATGTCATGCAGAATCACCTTGATCATCACTACTAAGAAGCTAAAAATGTTATAAATGAAAGGAAAGACTATATTCTATTCAAATGAAATCATGACTTCTTTTTTTTGTGAGTAAAGCTATCGATTCAAACGAATTCAGTCGTAATGTAATTGCTTTGAACACAAATGAACTGAAATTATTAATAGTGTTCACAAAGAAAGAAAAAAATGAAAATAAAATTATTTTCTAAACTAATATTACTTATCATTTGATGGAAAACTGAAAACAAAAACTCTTTATAATAATTGTTTTGAGTATTTGTTTGAAAACCCGGTAACTATTGATCGACATAAATGACCAAAGAATATAAGATATCATTCATTAATAAATAAACGACTGTTTTATGTATTGAATAATCGAAATGAAAAACTTAATGACAATACAAGACATCAATAGAATAAGTGATAAAATATGCAAATTATTTACCAGTTTATCTCAATGTTAGACTAAATACAGTTCTAGATTATTCTAGTTTAATTGATTCTAGTCTACTATTAGTAATGTAAATGCTATTATTGCAAGGATAGTACTAAAGCCAGTCTAAGATTAAATTAATTGTTAAATAAATTATATTATAAACTATTGATAGTCAGAGAGATATAAATGTTGTGCCAAAATGAGTGAGGTATTACATACCCGGTCAGGACTACTATAAAATCCAAAATATTCCAAACATTTCTAAGATAAGATCCTTTATGAAGTATAAATCCTAGGGCTAATATCTTGAGTGTGGCCTCAACACAGAATATGCCTAAAAAGTAAGGCTCAGACTTTTCCTAATGGAGAGGAAAGGGTAGTGAAAAGAGAAAGAGTTTGAGACAAATGTAAATTGTTTTTAAATAAATCAATGACTTAATGAATGACTAAATTGTTTGTAAACTAAAGAATTGATTGAATTTTTGAGTACCAGTTGAAGAGCCAAAGGCGTCCTATCCTTTTTGGGCAGGTGTTCCTCCAGCGCTAACACAACACAATTGGCAATAATGGTCAACAGGACTGCATATTCAAACACAGTGTTGGACAGAATCAATGGTTAAGGAAAATATACTTTTGATTGATTGCTTTGATTCAAAATACAAATAAATTGTAAGAAAAGAAATATTTTGTTAGAAATACAGGCTTTGGATAAATATCCAGGAAATTGGTTTGAAATCATATCGTCTCAAATGTTTTCTGATAAGATTAACTACCATTGATCTTGGTTTTTTGGTCTACTCCAAATCAATTTGTAAATAAATAATATAAAGCCGGAAATTTTTTTATGTGGGTAGTTTATTTTCTTGGAATAAACGTTTATTTTACTATAATTTAATATTTTCAGACATTTATTCCAAATATGCATGCTCACTTTTTCCTATTATTATTACGGCCATCTCCATCAAGGCAAATAATTTTGAGTGTGATATGAGCTAGCTCTATTTAATTGGTACTTGTGGTAAATTACTTGACATCAAATTTGTTTGTAATGCAAATATGAATTAAGTGAAGAAACAAAACTCTGATTCAATTTTAGGCCCAAAAACAAGAGAATTTAGTGAAAAAAAGAGCGCTTCAATGAAATTACATGAGAAGAGAGTAATACCAGTTTTTCCCGGAATTAATACCAATTTTATAAATTAAACTGAAAGGCAAATGGATTTTCATTTCATGTCCTTTTTTAGTGGTAAAACTCTGTGTGTTATATTTCAGTGCATAGCATTTGTGTTGTGTTGGACAGACTTATTTACAGGCGTTTGGAAAAACCACTCAATGGCTTTCCTTTTCTATTGCAAGAAATACTGGAATATTATTGATTTGAGAAAAAAAAATTCATGCATTCATTTCTTAGACGCTTTGAGTGCAGAGAAATTTTTCAATTTTTTTGATTTAATATAAATTTTTAGATTAGATTTTTTTTTTGGTAACTCCAAGAGTGTGAGCAACAAAATTATTTGAGCACTGGATGGAAAGGTCGATAATATATTTGGTAAATAATATGTGAGATCCATAGCAGACATTGCGAAAAACAACAACAAATAGAGTGAGTGCACAGCAATAGTCGGGTGCCGTCACTGGAATACACAATTGTTTGAAAGGTGAAATCAATTGATTATATTCTGGGTTAACCTCAATCTCTGGCCTCAAATTCAATGCTAGAAATTTAATTACTGAGATATTTAAGCCTGCAATTTTGATCATGGTTAAAATAAAAATTTGTTAAAGCAATAAAAAAAAATAATAAACAAATAATTTATCTTGGTGGAATATCCACATATGAAAAGGATATGGCCATTCGATGATGAATCTGGTGTGCCGTCTGATGAAGTTCTCGTCGCTGAAGAGGAACAGCGATGTGGGCCCTTTGGTGCCGGGCCCACCAGCCTGGCCACCCTTGCGCTTGGCCATATTGCGCGCTTCGGTTATAGCCGCAGACTCTGTTCCATAACTGTTATAGAGTGCAGTCAAACGCCTGTGACTCTGACCGCCGTGGCCACCACTGGCCTCACTGTATGAACCAGCACCTACTTCGGCACTTAATGCTTGTAAACTAAAACAACAGAACGATTAATGAACACAAACCACACCACACAATTTGAACTAGATCACAAAATTATTTATTTTTAATAACGACGGCTCTTAAAAATTAAGTGCTGAGCGAAAAAAAACACTGTTTTTACTATCACTTGATATTCATTTAGAAATTCGTTTTATTTGATACTTTTGTTATTATTATTTGGTTTTGAAATTTAAATACAATTTTATGGTTATATTCCTTCGCTTTTCAGACATTGAATCTAATGATTGATTTTGATAATAGAGAGCACAGAACGTACTCTCTTTGCCAATAGTAGATCAACACTAACTGTGCTCAGCATAACAGAGCACAGGGATGCTCCCATATATGATGTAATGGGTGGGACACATACACCGATACTATTCCTTTTTTTCAGTCCACACATCAAACCATAAGAACCGGAGCGCTCTCTCACTCATTAGAAATCAACTTAAATATTACTTTAATTCTGAACAGAATATTCTGGTTATAACTAGGTCAAATTCAAGTCACCTAGGCTAAATTCGGGTAGCTATTTATGAATGAGCATGGTAGGGGCGGTTCAATTTGGTTATTTAATTAAAATTAAGGGCAAATCTAATAATTTTGGACAACAAAAGGGTTATATTCGGTGTTGACTTACATTTAATATGAAGTTATGGACAGAATATAATTTGTATCAATCGGTGAACACTTCTTAAACAATACTTGATCTCATTTTTGATTTAAAATTCAATTATTTCTAAACTCGAAATTTAAAAAAAAAATTCAAGAATTTCAGGGGTTTTCCCAAATAAATGCTAAGCAAAGCACTTCCGTATAACACAGTTCTCTATCTGTCGTCAGTAAAGCCAAACAGAATATTCTGTTCTCTTTTTACTGATCGTAACTTTGTTTATATGATTGGCGTTCAGAGCGCGCTGTCAGTGCTGTCGGTGCCGGCTATTAAACAAAACTACTTACGCGATATCCTCTAATTTCATGCCTTTAAGCCTTGAATGTAAGAGAACACATGCCCTCTGGTCAGTGATCTCGACGGCTCTCCGCCGTTGACGGAGCCGAGCACCAGTCGGTAGTTCCGTTATGGACAGTCTGTTCTGCATTCGGGTTCCGTTCATATTTGGCACAATTGACTGACGTCTTGTGGCAGCTGTGGTTGTGGTAGTGGTAGTGGTAGTGGTTGTGGCACTTCTTTGTTGGGCACTTCGAGGGGGAGACTCAGACCGAGTCGAGTCAGTCTTCTGACTCTTAGGGCTCTCCTTCTCATCTTTGCTGTCACTGTCTTTACTTCCTCCAGACTTATCCTCTTCGGGTTCCTCTTCGATACGAGTGGACAGCCGTCTGGAGGGCAGATCATTGGCGGATATCTGCGGCGAAGAGCCCCGTCGTGTTCTGTTCATATGTCTGCTTCCGGCGGCGCCGATCATTGTTGGGCTGAGCGGTCAGAATAGGGAAATACAAAAAAAATCAATTTTTAATCATTCGATTCAATAGTTTTTTATTGACTGAAAATATTCTCTTCTTTTGAATTATAACCTAATTCTCAATTCAATGCATTTTATGTGCCTTTCGTTTGAAAGAAACTTTTTTTTGCAACAAATTATTCATTTCTTTGAATCTATTGTTCAGAATTTCAGACCAAATGTAAGAGAAAAGGAAAAAATTAGAGGAAAACAGTGAGGAATGTAATCGATTTAATGACAATTGAAAGTAGAAAAAAAACTTGTGTCAGAAATTGAGGCACTTATGCATAAACTGTAGGCAACTGTTCCTTAGCTCAGAATTGTTGCGAATCATTCAAATGAGTGACACATTATTTTTATTTACACATTATTGTCGGCGGTATTCCAGGCAAACCTCTAAATTGATTTTTTCCTGATCTGTTCCCTTAGAAAACTGGGTTAAGTCTATCCAAATCAATGGCTGAAAGAAAGGAATTATTCTTTCATTCAATTATATGTTTCGCAGAAAACCAGAGTTGAAAATATCGAGACTTTTATATAAGAGTCGACTTATTGTATATTTATTCAAATAAACTCCAATTTTAAAGAATTCTTTGAGTTCTTGAAAAACCAAATTCAATCGAGTGTTCTTGTTAATTTACTTGGAAAAGTCTGGAAACAAAAATAAAAATCTTTATATAAATAATTGGAAATAATTCTGAGAATTCCAGGAATAAATTGAATGGTAAGCAAACATATTCGTGACCCTGATCACTAAATTAGACAGAATATGTTTATATCTGCGCAAGGTTACCGGAAATTAATTATTTACCTGCGAATAACCAAATGATAACATTAATAAACTAGTAATTACTTGACATTCAAAATAATTGCCTTGCTAATAATACTATCCATAGCAGAGTAGAAAACCAAGATTCAAAAGAAGCAGAACATGTTATGACAGAACCGATGGCTAATTGATGTCTCAAATAAAGAAATGTTTCATACATTCAATCAGAATAACAGTCTGTCGAATGAAAGGATCCTTTTTATTCATTTGAGAAAAAAGAGCCGTTCCTTGAAAAAGGCTGTGCCCTCAAGAATGTAATCTTTTCTCCTTTCGGTTTAGAATCAATTCCTGTAAACCATTCCTGTGTTCAATGGTTTCATATTTAAAATGATTTCCTGAAAGCACTGCCAATAAAAATAAAATACTAATGCAATACATGAGGACTGAGTAGAGTCGAGCGCTTTATTATTGACAGAAGAAAAGAAATTTTTAGGCTCTCAATGAAAGTTAAAATCATTTCTCAAAGGAGTCGCAGTGAGACTGAGTGCCAGAGATACTCGAGTGAAAGCCATAGAGGACTGGGATTTCAACTTTTGGTCCAAAACTCTGACTCTAATCAGTAAAAGATTTTTTCTCTTTCTGTTAATGCAATTATAGATTGGATTCTATAGACTTGTGATGAAATACCAAAGAGAAAAGGCTGGCCTCGCTTTGCATTCATATAGTCATTAGGCTTTCCTTTTAGAGTCCATACAATACATAATACATAGCACAGGACTGTCTCCTAATTAGTAAAAACTTTGTGTACTTTATTTCAAATACATTTCACAATTAAATACATATTTAGTAATTCATATCATATATAATGACTGGAAAAAGAGTTTCACTTTTGGCACAAATTTTCTGCTCATTTATCACATGAAAAAAAGTAGAACTTCCGCTATTGAGAACTCGACTCTTATAAATGAATTCATATTTTTGCAGGATTACTATGAATTGATTTTCAATATCATTTGGTTAAACAAAATTCTCATACATTGGGACTCAAACTGAATATTAAATATTCTTAATATGAGCAAGGTAGCTCTTAATTATTCTAAATAATCAAGGACATAGCAAGGTTGATGCTAATATGTCTTTTCAAAAAAAGTATCTTGCTAATATTTGAGGTCTTTGATAAGGAAATGGAAAACAAGTTAATGGTTTCCTTGATTTCATGGATAATACCATTAATTCAATAAAAAAGAAAATTAGGAACACCATGATCACTTAATAGTATTTGGTAAGAGTGTATTTAGGAATTAGATCACGTTTTTTGTGCCACGGATCAAACAAGAAGAGAAAGCAATTCTGATCTTATGTTTTAGTGCATAACAGACTTAAAATGATTCATAAATAATATATAAATATCTGTAATATTGTTTGAATAAATGAATGATAGGCTCACTCTCTCTGTTATGGCAATCGATAAATGACTATAATATTAGAGTAATGCCACTCATTATGGACTTAAACATCAAAACTAATCTTTTTTGAAAGATTAGGAGAATATTTCAAATAGTTTTTTATCAAATAATAGTCTGTCGGCCGAAGAATAGATGAAATGTTTGAAAATGGCTTTACTTTTATTAGTGATGAATAGATTTTGCATTAAATCAACTGAAAGTTCAATGTTCTTGTCTTATATTGTAATATATTCTTGCTTTGTCTCCATATATTTAATATTTTATGTCACCAAGGTGGTATATAACTTAATTAATTGTTCAACAAAAAGGAATCTGGGTTAATTAACTTAAAAATAATTAAATTAAATAGTTTAAAATTATTTTGACAATTCTAGTGAATATATTTGTTCTAATTAAGTTTGTTTCATATTTTTATCTTGTTAAATTAGATTTACGATTTATATAATTTTTGAATTATCAGTTCATGCATATGAAGCTCAAATAAAGTATCAAGGTATCAATTTTCTATTGAAATTTCAATTAACTTTCAAAACTAAATACAAGTGAGATATATGAGTGTTAGATATACCCTGCTCATTGTTAAAAGAGTTGAAAACTATATTAAATTTAAAGAATTTCTTTTAGTCTCTAATGGAAAGCGAAAACTGTATTAAATTTTTGAGTTTCTTAATAGAGATAATCGAAAAATAATAGAAAATGTTTGCTATAAATGAAGAAAAATATTTAATGAAAAATCTCGTATAAACGCGAAGTGACTCTACTCTCAACTAATGCCTAATTTATTGTCTGTTTTGTCGCAAAAGAAATTTAATGATATTTCACTTCAGACTCCAAATGGAATCCAAGATAATTACGAGAAATCAAAATGAATTTATTGTAATCTTTTGCTTTTCAGAGCCAATCAATTATTTCTCTTTTGGCAGACGTTTGCAGGAAATTAATGGGAAAGCAATTGATTTTTCCTACAATAAGACAATAAGACATTAGTCTTAGTTTTTGACACTAACCATGCAAATTTCAGATTCATTCTAGGGATAAACACGGCAGTGTCCAGGGGTTTAATAATTGGAAATTTACTCGATTTTTTGGTTTGTTATCATGGTTAAATCTTTATAAAAGAAGAAATTGATAAATAAATTCTTTGGAGAGAACAATGGCCCTGGATAAAAATTCTACACATGTTTGTGCATGATTACTTGTGGAGGGTATACCCCACTTGTGTGCGGTTCTCCTTTTTATGATAATGTTTATGAGAAAGCAATCGATTGTCAAAACATGTCTTACACTTGGATTGTATCCCAAATTAAGATCGTTTAATATCCTGTGTTTAAGCCTTCAAACGATTTGAGCCCACATTCGTTCCGATCAATGGCTGAGCGATGGAGAGGACAGACAGTCGACTGTTATCTCGATATTGTTTATGGCATTCAATTCACATCCATTTGGTCTCACATTCAATGACTTCCTTCAGCTCCGGATCTGAAACAACAAAAATCACAATTAATTTTCAAATAAAGTTTTAAAATGTTTTAAAACACAAAAAAAAGTGTTTTATGTCAAATATCTTGCAATTAATTGTTAATATTTTTTATTTCTCACTGAATTATCACGATTTAAATATTCATTAATTAATGTTTAAAAAAAATTAATTATAAAAATTTGAAAAACAATTTTTATAACAAATTAGTTATTAAAATGATTTTGTTGTAAACAACGTGTTTTGGACGGAAAATACACTAAAAACAAGTTGAGTCAAAACAATTAAAGTGAAACCTATTTTATCTATTAGTAAATTGGCAAATGTTGCTAGCTATTAATACCTAATTGGATCAAATTTGGAGTACATTACGAAATGTCTTCAAATTGGAGGCCATCGAAACCCAATTGTTGTTCATATAATCTAATCATTTATTTTAGTTTAATTGGAAATCAATTGGATTTCACTGAAAGACAGACTAATAGACCAATAGTTTGATTGAAATAAAAACTATGAATAATATTATCATTTATTTTGAACGCAAAAAAAGTGTTGAATAAAAAACAACAGAATTTATTGATTGGAAAAAAACACATTGAAATTAATCGGAAATCGATATAAGCATGAATTGAATTAAACTTGCATGAACATTCGTTATTTATAATAGATTAGAACAAGAAAAAATAATAATTAGCTCAATTAACATGCCATTAATTAGCCTCCATTTTGCTATCAGATTAACAAGTTCATTCATTTTGATGCACGTACAGTTTGATTGACTATAAATAGAATAACCCTTTAATATGATCATGTATCATTTATTAATAGCTAGGTGAAATGAAATTAATTGCAATTCTGGCCTAATCAAGATGAAAATATTGGACCGACTGCTAAAAAACTAATTAAATATTGCATTAATCCTTGAGAGAGGAGTTCCAAAGCACCGGATCTCAGTTGAGAGCACAAGAATTTAATATTGAGTTCCGAAAAGAAAATAATTTAATTAAAAAAATTCATTATACGATTCTTTGCATCATTAAACAGGAGTACCGGTGCTATGAATTCCATTATAGTGTAAGAGAAACATATAAAACATATGTCACAAGACGTAAGGTTTCGCAGCGAATAACAAGGATAATGACTACTCATTAAAAGAGTCGCAGGAAAACCATTTTTAGCCCATAAAAGAAAAGCCAAAAATTATTTGTCTTTAATGTTATTCTATAATAGTTTTCAAGCGATTTATTTCCAACATTTGAATAACAATTATTTTCTTCTAATTAATGAATTAATTAGCGTTTGGGCTATCAGTACATCGATTCTTATCTAGTATTTAATTATTATGCAAATTGATTGATGCCATCCATTCATATGGAGGGTATGGCTCCACTAGTTTTAGGTGTAGTGCCTATCAAAATATCGCAGAACTGTATCTGAATTTCTAAAAAAAAACTAATGTTTATTATGTTTTATGTGTTCTTAATGTCTGTAATCGATGTCAACTCATTTGGATGACAGTTATTACCGTTTAATGAAAATTCGTATTGCCCCTAGTCATTTATTTTGTCTCTATTGGCCTAGAACAGCTCTGCCTAGATCAATATGTGTGGGAGTGTAACACATTCTCATTATAATTATTTATTTCGAATTCGTAATATTTTTTTAAATTTTATCTTGCTCAGTGAATGAGTGGAAAATTCATTTTTAAAATTACAACTTTGATAATGTATGTGATTATGGTAAAGTTTTAATATTCTTGGCGCTTTACTGCAACGTTAATGATATGGGATTTCTTAGCTTAATGTGAGTTGAGCTTGATTGATTATAACTAGACTTTCCATGATTGTAATCCTCATACTTTTTTGTAAAATCTGTTAAAATGTAAATCAGGAAAAATTCAATTTGAAACTTCCGGATGTGTGGCACTGAATAAATTTAAATTGTTCAAATATTTTCTATTCATTGGAATTTCAAAATTGATTGCCTTGTTCAAAAAATTCGTTTTTTATCCTTTTTTATCTCAATAAACATGATATATTTTGTTTAGTTTGTTTTTGTTGTTGTTTTGAATGAATTTATATTCTTGTTATTTCATTTTTTCATACAGACATCGAGGCGTCAGTAATGACAGAGTCTTTGCATATTTTGTTAAAAAAATATAATTAATGAAAAATTTGATTTTAAACCAGAATTTTGGGATTTCTTTTCCGAACCAATTTAATAAAATATTTATGGTTTATATCCTAAACGACCCTCACGTTAATCTCTAATTGAAACTGATTGTCAATTACTCTTTTGTGCAAGCTCACAATAATCGGAAAGCACTTTAGCCATCAATCAATTTGAATGATTCATATTTTGATAACAATTTCTTCGTTCAAAGAATGGGATAATGTTTTTGTACTTTAATTCTGAAGCAATCCTTTCATATAATAAAAGAATATTATAATAAACCGCTTCTAAAGTGTGATAAATATTTCCTGACGTTTATATACATTACGTAATGGATTAGAAACTCAATCAATGCTTTTGATTAATATTTTCATTAAGTAATGACTCAAATTAGCAAATATTTGAGCAAAGAATTAATTCGTAAGAATTTTCTGCATTTATTCTGAAAACCAATAATCATTTTTCATACTATTTTCTGGATAAGTGAATAACAAGTCATAAGAATATCAAAATCGAGATTATTTTCAGCAGATTGTTCAGGATCATTGAACGCTCTCGAAAATAGGCGCCAATTCGACCATAAAATATGACAAGCTCATTTATAAATAGAGTAAAAACAGCTCTTTGTTATTCTTCACAAGCTTTTTGACTCATATCTCCTGATATTTGACGTAAAGTTTCGTTTTCTTTCCTAAATTTTTTTCGATTTTTGAGCATTCATTGAGCCTTTAGGGACAGTGACTAACAACTGTCCAAGCTTGAAATAACATTGACTTTTGATGTGATACTAGGGATGAATCGATACTAAAATTGGTATACTTTTGAGTAAAAGCAAACTTAAACACAAGGAGTGAACGAGAAGTAATCAAAGGTTTGTGTTAAGGCACAAAAAAAGTCAATGAATTTGTTGTGTCTTCGGTTCTGAAGAATTGATCGCAAAATGAATTGTCTGAAGAGTCGAATGTATGGCTCAAATTGTTAGAGTGTTTTTAGACAATCATAGGATTTGACAATTAGGAGCGGACTCACAGATAAAGTGAAACAGAGAATGAAAACTAAATTTAGAGCCGATATACAGGTCTTAGAGGAAGAGTAGAGACGACCGGCAATAAAAACAATGACAAAAGTCTGACGAATGCTTTTAGTAAACGAAGTGAAAGACTGTACAGAAAAAGACGAAAAAATAAATAATAAATGAAAGTAAAGTAAAATAAAATCATTTTATTCTTTGATTTTGTTTTCAACGGTTCTTATCCTTACTTTTCTAATACATGACTTCTTTGTTATCATTCATTTTTTGTAATAAATCTGAAATCTTTAATATATATTTTATATCCAAGATAAATTATTATTTTTTTCTATTACTTATTCTTATATTTGAGTTAAGACTTATAGTATTGCTGTGAAAAAAAGTTAATGTAATCCTCTCTGAAATGAGTAATTCTTATGGAATTTCATCCAAATTTTGCCGACAAATGAAATTTGGCTCAAAGTAAGCATCGATTGAAACACAAATATTGTATTTGTATTAAATAACTGACAAAATCGGACTCTTATTCAATCGCCATATGGAGGGCACCGACAAAGGAATGGTCAGCAAATTGATTCACATAATGTCGACTTCACTATTCCTTCCGTTAGCCTTGAGCAATCTCTCTCTCTCTCTCTCTCTCTCTCTCTCTCTCTCTCTCTCTCTCTCTCTCGAAGTTCGATTGAAAAACTTAATCGAGTTATAGTTCATGTTTTGAGGGAGTTCATTTTAGTTTAATTGATTAAATACCCTGATGAAATAGTTAGCTTAATTGATGCAAAAAATGAAAACATATACTAGATAATCTCCAAGAAAGATACAAATTAAATAATAAATATAAAGTTTAATAATTATTATAAGATCGATTTTATGAAGACCTGGCTGTTGACTGAGTGGAAGATAAATTTTGAATTTTATTTTAATTTATTCATCTCTCGATTTATTGAATTCAAAACGACTGAAATGATTAAACTTATTGACTGTTGAATTAAAAACGAAAACCAATTGTGAAAAATATCATTAAAGTGTCAAATACTGAAAAGACACTTCACCTCAAAGCTTGTATTTGAAGCCTATGCTTAAGTATTGATTGAAAAGGGCTCAAAATATCAGACTGTTTTTCATTTGATATGATTACATATTTTATGCTAATTTAACTAAAAGACAAATAAAAACTGTTTTCCGAAACAATAGTCATGAGAGTAATGAAATGTTTGGTCGATTTTCCGTATCGTCTCATTTGTTGCCAAA
>JAQGCR010000036.1:0-12343 GCA_034699895.1 Chamobates voigtsi
CTCAAAAACTTTTAGTGCATTTTGAGTCTTAAATGCACTCAAAATTCTTATGTAATCAAAATTTCATTTTCACTATCGATTGAATTAATTTTGAATTTATGTTATTTTCTGGTTTATTGCAAGATTCAAATTTCATATAAACGACTAAAAATACATTTGATATATAGATTTATATCATATCCTGTTTTAATCAAATAAAACAGAAATCTATGGAATCCCGAACTCAAGGCCTGGGCTTTGTTTCAAACAATTAATTGTAAATAAATAATAAAAAATGAATTTATTTTGATTTTAACTGTAAAATAGGTAATAACCAGTACTCGACCCAACACTAACTCATTTATTTGCCAACGATTTGTAAAAATAATTTTAAATATAAACCAATGGAAAGACTTTTTGGATGAGTGTTATTATATTCTTATGAAGAGTCCCTCAAATACTACTTATTATTACTTATTTATCCGACAAAAGAAAATTTCCAAATCATATGAAAATGTTTTTCCCGTGAATTACACATCTTTTTAGAAGTACTTTAAGTACTTTTAACTCATTGTTTGACTCAAGTCGTGACCAACAAAACGATGAAATTCAATACTTCCCTCACTTTTAATGGAAATTTTATATCAGTTTTGGTTTTTATAACAAAAATGATTTAATTGAATACTTGTTATTATTATTTGGTAGAAAATATAATGAAACAGAATATTCTTGGCATAGTTTGCACTCTTGCTAATTAAATCAACAAATTTCTGAACTATTTATAAAATTATTAATTAAAGTACTATAAATTATATGAAAAATTTGGCAAAAATTAATTAAACAAAAATCTTTGCATTTATGGGTCAAATTAGAATAAAAACATTTTATTCTAGTCATTTTAAACATGCAAAATCTAAAATTTCAATATATTATTCTAAACTTGGAATTTAGACATTTCTCTCTTTAAAACATTAATATTTAAAAAAATTAATTTTTGATTAAATCACAAATGATTTTAAAATAAAACTATCAATAAAATGAACAATAAAATGACCATGATCAAATAGAATTAGTATTCCTCCCACTTTGCCCTCAACTCTGTATAAACCAATTGAAGGTATAGTTTGAAGGCATAAACAAAATATTATCCATTATTTGATTGAATTCTTGGCATTTGTTTTGCTTCGCAGACAAACACAACATTCAGTCCTCACATGAGATCTGTTTTGTAAATATTTGACAACAATTTAAAGATTGTCTGAAATGACAGTAATAGGTCTGTCCAACCAATTGATTGTTCCGATAACACTCTGGGGCTCCCGATCTCCCACTCATTGTATATCTTGTGTTCTTCTGACCAATGATTACAAGACAGTCGTCACCGGTTGTAATGACGGACAGATTTGTCTCTGGGATTGCAATCCAAACAATTTTATGGTTTGTTTTATAAATAAATTTAACAATTATTTGACTCACTTTTTAATTGACATTAAGCTGACGCCCAGAAGTCTTCTGTTTGGTCACACTTCTCCTGTTTTGTGTCTTGCAAATGGCAAACAAACAAATGACAACTCTTTACTCGTCAGCTCTTCGGAGGCCGGGTTTGCAAACTATTTAGTTTTAATCGGTTCCAGAATTTAATTAATTCATTCATATCAATAGAGAGATGTCTTTATGGGACTTAAGTGATGGCCGATGTCTTGAGAGCGTCAAAATGCAATGCGTCCACACATTTATTCAGGTCTGACAGCCGTTCCCTTCAATATATTTTACAATTGATTTAAATATGATTAGACGTACCAATTGGTTGGTCACGAAGACGTCAGACTATTCTGCAACGGATATTATGCTGAGATCTTAATAATGGATGTGACCACTCTTGAGGTGATATACACACTAACATCGAGAGTAAATCCTGATTGGATCAGTGCTATGCATGTCCTCAGACCATCCAAACGTCAAGGTTTGCCTCAATTACTTCAATTGTTTTGATGTCTAACTATTCTTTTGAATTGATGTCCAAAAGCAGAAGACGTAGTGATCGGTGTATCGATTGCTGGAGTCGTCAAAGTATGGACACTCACTGGACATGAGGTGCGATCCTCAGAACCAATATATGAAGACGAGTCCAAACCTATCCGTTGTTTGAATGCAATCCGAATGACGTGTTGTATATATAATCAGAGGACAGTTCTCGTCGTTTGCACCAAATATTGGCAGGTATTCCATCAAAAGAGTAAATCCATTTGCAATTTATTAATTTAATTATAATCGAGGTCTATGACGCCGGAGACTTCTCGCTTCTTTGCTCAGTTGACAGTCGTAGGGGTGAGCGATGGTCTGGCGGAGACTTCTTGACTGCTGATCGCGTAATTGTGTGGAGTGACACCGGAAAGGGTTATCTCTATAAACTGCCCCTTAAGTGAGAAAATCATTATTTATTCAATTTTTAATTCACTGAAGCATTGATATAATGGAGGAAATTATTAATTGAGTCTTATATCACATCCCTTTCCCTCAAACCAATTGATTTCTAAACTAATTTGAAAATTGATTAAAATTTCTCCCAATTATAGCAAACTTAAAGGAAGAGCCATTAGGTTTGTCATTGTTTGAAGACATTAATTATCGTCTTATAAAGTGATCAAAACTTTGTTTTTAAGTCAAATAACTGTCTGAATGTCTTCAGTAATGCTTTTTATATAAAATCAATGCATGTTTTGTGTCTTCATTTAAAGCAAACATTAATTTATTAAATCGTTTATTCTTTTTGTTGTTATTTCAGTTGTATTCCAGACAACAAAGAATTCCATTCGCCTGCAGTAGAGTCGGATCAGCCCTCGCTTTACTCGATTCTCGCCATTCCTAACGATGAGGTCAGTTCACAAACAATTTTGATAATTAATTGATTTTAATTTGAATTTTGATGGAACTAATTGTTCAAAACAGAGACTGTTATGTCCGCCGGCAATGAATTACTATTTGTTGAGCCGTAATATCAATGAATCGGAAATTAATCCAAAAATTTATAAATTATTAATAAGAGGCGACTCTTATGGAAAAGTCGCCATTTGGTCCATTCCTGATCTCTCGTCACCAGAAACGAAAGGTGAAATTCCGCTCCAATCGGCGCCCACTACTATCCAATCATTAGAGAAGGCTTGGAGTCATATGAAGCCCTCTCCCTGTGGTATATTAGATCAATTGGTCTGTTCTTACAGTTGTCACAAATTTTATGAATAAATGACAAAATTTATCTCAAATCAGATCCACTCGAATGACGAAAATGATTTGAAACTCACAGCTTCTGTATATCTACCACTTCAGGGAAGACTAGTCTGTGGTCGAGAAGACGGCAGTATTATTATAGTGTCGGCCTCTCAGACCATTATGTTGCAGTTCTTAGTTGGCAGACACTTAACATTCGAAGACTGGCCGCACCACCAGATACTTGTTGGACATTCCGGACGAGTCAACTGTCTATTATATCCGCATCACATCAATAATCGCTACGACATCGCACATCTGGTGTCGGGAGGGGTCGACTTTTCTGTCTGTTTGTGGGACATATACACCGGTACTCTTTTGCATCGGTTCTCAGTACACGCGGGAGAAATCACTCAGTTGTTCGCACCGCCCAAAGAATGCAATGTAATCTATAATCATATAATTTTTCACAAATTGATTCATGTCTTGATATTAGCCCCGAGTTTTGCAATGCGTTTGTTCGGTGGCCAGCGATCATTCCGTGGCTCTCATCAGTCTCAAGGAAAGGAAGTGCATTATGTTGGCCTCGAGACACCTCTTCCCAATTCATACAATCAAATGGCGACCACTCGACGACTTCATGATAGTTGGATGTGTTGATGGATCAGTTTATGTGTGGCAAATGGAGACAGGTCACTTGGACAGAGTTTTGCACGGAATCATTGCCGAAGAAATATTAAATGCTTGCGATGAGAACGTCACCACTACTGGCGATCGACTCACAAACCCTGCTATACATCTATTCCGGGGTTTAAGGCATCGAAACTTAGCGGCCATAAGACACGCAGCCGTCAGAGGACTGCATAATATTAGCTCTCATTTAGTAATTACCTTAAAATTCGCTAATTTTTCATTTAATTGATTTTTAATACTTTCAGGAAAAGCAAAAACACGATGTCATCGATATGTCGATCCGATCGCGTTCTCATCCACTTATGATACAAGGCTTGCGAACCAACCCTAAAGACCAGGACAGTCACGTCCTCTTTTTTGATGTCGAGGCTCTTATCGGTAATAATTACTAAATTACTATTAAATTGCTTTTAATTTTTAATGATTTTCAGTTCAACTCATGAGTGAAGAGTATTCAGCGCTGACTCCCAATACTTTGGAAGCACAGGGACTCACAAATAATGCAGAGTATCAGAAGTATTACAACCTCTCCTACTCTCCAGAAACGCAACATAAGCTGACAGGTCTTTTGGCTCTAATTTTGATTAAAACTGACGAATGTTTTCTTTCATCGAAGGTTTCTTAACAAAAGTGAAGGACACGGCAGAGAACGCCGCGCAGAAGATTCAGGCGAAGGCCGATAGCATTGGATTCAAAAATGTTTCCGGAGATATAACTGTTGGCTTCTATAGGAAAGGATCGACTTCTTCTGATGGAAGTAGAGTAACGACTCCGCCCTCCGGCGCCAAAAAGCCGGTCAAACTGAATGTGGGCGAAACGAATCTTACAATGGATATAACCCGACTCCTACTCTCACTATTGCACGCCTGGGGTCTGGACTCAGATTTAGACCGAGTCTGTGAATCAAAATTAGGACTTCTTCGGCCTTTGCGACCGATTTGTTTCGGAATGATTTCGAGAGGCGGTCACATGTCTCTGATTTTACCGACTTATGTCCATAAATTGGACGTAACTTCAGTGTCTCAAATGGCGTCAAAGGGTGAGCATGCTAAACTCGTCAAAATGACATCATATCTACCGAAGGAACTGATCGCTGAAGAAGAAAAGGCGCGTCGATTCTCATCGCGACTGCATTGGGAACTGTCGACTGCCATCACTACAAACCATCTCTTGTCGATCATATCACTGGCGAATACACTGATGTCTATGAGTTCGGCCACTTTTATCCCCGAAAGTGAACGCAAAAGAAAAATCAACCGAAAGGCAAGTCGTGCGGACAGTAAGTCGGAGAAGAGTACCACAGAAACTGATTCGACGGACGCCGAACACGCAGCCAATCAACAGCAACAGATCAAACAGGGGTGGAGTCTTTTGGCAGCACTTCATTGCGTTCTTTTACCCGATTTGGTTAAATCTTCACTCTTTAAAAGACCTTTAGTAGAGATATTGGCGCGCCGTTGGCAGGACAGGTGCCTTGAAGTGAGAGAAGCGGCGCAGGCATTACTTTTAGCAGAACTCAGACGAGTTGGAAGTAAAGGTCGCAAACAAATTGTTGAGGAGTGGGCCCCATATTTGCCCAATTATTCTGATCAAATGCATAGCTCCCACCACAACGAACATCACTCTAAATCTCATAGTCAGCCCCACTCTATTACATCGAGTCCTTCTCCGAGTCCTGTGCCCTCAGATTCTGGTCAATCAGTTTATAAGCACTCAGATCTTAGAGGACATGACGACCATCTGTCAGATGAAGACGACGATCCCGACGAACATTCAATGGGAATGGATTCCGGATCTAATGTGGGCGCCGATGATCCCAACTCTTCTCGTGTTTCCTCGTCTTCAACTTCAGAGGGGAGAAGAAAACAGGCCACGGCTATTGTACTCCTGGCAGTAATTGGTTCCGAATATGGACACGAAGTCGAACAAAGCAAACGAAGAACTAGTGATGAGAGCCGTCGTAAGAGTGTTGTCGAAGGTTTCGGTCCCGGAAACTATGCGTTGGCCCGGAATACTAGTAAAGCGTTGGCTTATTTACTGTTGAGTCCGCCCACTTCTTCGCTGCCTCACCACACTTCTCTACGAAGAGCTGCCATCGATTTAATCGGTCGGGGCTTCACTGTATGGGAACCCTATTTAGACGTTTCCAAAATACTTTTGGGTTTATTAGAGTTGTGCTGTGAATCTGAAAAACTGGTGCCGAGTATGTCCTTTGGACTGCCACTCACCCCCGCCGCTGATTCTTGTCGTACTTCCCGACACGCCATTTCATTAATAGCAACGGCTCGACCGCCAGGTATTCCAATAATTGATTAAATTTGTTATTAAATTCTAAAACTATTTAATGAATTCTAGCGTTTATAACAACTCTGGCCAAAGAGGTCGCGCGATATAACACTCTTCAACAAAACGCTCAGTCAATTAATATAGCGTTACATCAAACAGTGTTAGTTCGGGGAAGGCCTGAAATACTGAGGAATATGGAAATACTAATCGATAAAATGCAAACCGATGTCTCAGACCTTATCATTGAAGCGATGGATATAATAATCCATTGTTTGGATCACAATTCGCTTAAAACTAAAGGATTGGGAGAAGTCTTTCCAACCGTTTGTCGCTTTCAAAACGTCACTTATTGCACATCTTCTAAACGGATAGCAGTGGGCGCTAAGAATGGCAATCTTGCAATTTATGAGCTCAGATCTCCCAAATCGCAAGTTATACCTGCTCATTCCTCATCAATAACAGCTTGTTCATTTTCTCCCGACGGCAAACATCTGGTCTCGTATTCTATGGGTGAGAATAAAGTGTCGTTTTGGTTGACAGCAGTCGGACTCTTCGGTTTGGGTAACGCTCAGACAAGATGTGTCAAGTCTTATGGTTCGCCTCCAATGCCAGAACACGTGAAGGCAACCGGACCTCTAAAAATGGCCCGATTTGTGTGGGTCTCCAATAAAAGTGTTATTCTTATGTTTTCTGATGGAAACGAATATCGATTTAATGTTTAAATTTTCTGTTATTTGTTGAGATTTTTTGGTATTTATTCAGAATTCTTATCGATTTTTAGAGTAATTTATTCTAATTTTTGACCACTTTTTGTGATCACTTCATATCTTCTTTAGATCTTTCGATATATTTATTATTTGTTGAAAATATCGGAAAACAATTCAAGAATTATATAAAAAAATGATTTAATGTTTTTAATGAATTTATTCTAATCAAGTGATTTGTGATCTGTTCCAATGGCTTCGACAACACTTTCGAATCCATTCGATCTAATATTTAATTAAAGTTTGAATTAAATTCAATCAATTGTTTAAATTATTCTTAAAAGTTTGGAAATACCTCAAGATTTGAGCCAATTCTCGTTTGATTTTGTCGACAACTGGCGGTCCCTTTCATTCAAAATAATTTTAATTTAATTAAATTTATGTCAAATCAGAACTCACTTCATATGTGATGGCGGTATAAATCTGAACGAGTGAAGCGCCGGCTCTTATCTTTTCGTAGGCGTCCTCACCATTGAAGACACCGCCCACTCCAATGATAGGTATCTTTCCGTTCGTTAATTTATACATTTTTCTGATTAAATTCGTTGACTTTTGTTTCAATGGAAGACCACTCAGACCTCCCGTCTGACCAACAATTGTCTGATCACTTTTGAGATCATTTGGTCTTTCAATTGTTGTATTCGTAAGAATCAAACCATCGATTCCTTGCAATGACTTCGTTGTCGCAAAACTATTGATAATATCTGCCATTTCTTTAAGTTGAGTGTCGTTGAGGTCGGGCGCGATCTTAATAAGTAACGGCTTCTTAGGGTTGACTTCATTTCTGATTTTCAACACTCTTTCAATCAAATTCTTGAGCTCTGATTTGTTTTGCAATTGTCTTAAGTTTGGAGTATTTGGTGAAGAAATGTTGACAACCAAATAGTCAACACTCGAAGAATCGCCAAATTCAAGCACACCCTTAACGTAGTCGTGAGCGCCGTCTTCTGTAGTTTTGTTTTTACCCAAATTTAAACCAATTATAACTTTCTTTTCATTTTCTTCTATTCCTTGGATATTATTTTTGACCACTCGATGACCGGCACTATTGAAGCCATACCTGCTTTTATGAATGTATTTCCTGTCAATTCATTCAATGAAAGAATGCAAAGTCTGACCGATTAATCACCGCTTTATCGGCCACTAATCGGAATACTCGAGGCTTTTCATTTCCGAGCTGTGGTTCTGGGGTTACCTTAAATGTCATTCAATTAAATCAATTATAACTTAAGTCTAAAACTTCTTACGGAACCGATTTCAACGAAACCGAATCCAATTTTTGATAATCCATTGATAGCCTGTCCATCCTTATCAAAACCTGCGGCCAAACCGATCGGGTTCTTGAAATCGAGTCCCCAAACACTGGTCCTCTTTTTAAACATTCAAAGTTATGATACAAAACGAGGACAAACTTATTGTTAAATTACCAAAATTGGTAGTAATTCTGAGTCATCGTTCATCTTAGGAACGAAGCCATATTTGGCCATTTGGAGGGCCCCCCTGTGAGCTGTTTCTCCATCGGTGAGCATTTGAATCGAAGGCATAAACACTTCTCTATAAAAGCGTTCGTTTCCTTTATATAAATTAATTCCTTTTTTGAATTCAAATTAAAATCAATTCATTGGAAAAACATTTTGCATTCAATGTTAGAATACCCGCAAATACGAGACCCCCTCCACAGGCTATTGACAGAAAAGATTTCACCTTTTTCTAATGAAGTTCAAATGACAAGATCAAATTTTGTTTGGTCAACTAAATTGGTTTACCTGGATGGAAACTTTACACGACATCTTTTACTTGAACTTAATTCACATAAAATTCAATATATTTTGTATTTCATTGAAAAACGAGTTATTTGTGGAAAATTCAATCAATTATTCATTAAATAATTGAATTATAGCTGAAAATTCATAAAACTTCAAAACTGGTCGACTATTGGATGAAAGTTAATAATAAGTTAATAATAATAATGAATAAATTAGTGGAAATAATAGAAATCGAGGAAAATTTGACGAAAAATATCTGACAAATGATTTCTAAAATAAATATCAAAAACTGAAGACTCGATTAAATTAAGAAAATTTTTGGTAAAAAGTTTTTATTTGAAATTAAAGTAATGTTTTTGTTGAACAGCTGTTTGTGAGTCAATCAATGTTTACAAACAATTCTGACGTAAAACCCATTTATTGTTTCATTTATTAATTTTTATTAAAACAAATGATTTTATTTATGACTCAATTAATTATAATTTGAATCAAATTTCTTATTTTTGATATTATTTTCTCTTCCATTGACTTAAATGTCATTTTTATCGAAGTTTTTAAATAAAAATAACAGGAATTTTGTGAAAAATAGGCGGAAAATCAGTGAAATTCGTGTTATTTGCATAAAATCAGTAATGGATTCGGTTTCCATTACATCACTGAGTGTTCCCATTCAGTGCACTCTTATCGGTGGTCTCTTCATATTGTTTTGGTTGGCCTTCAAACTAGTCAGACATGTAAGACAGCGGTCGCTAATGATTCCACTCTGGAGTGACTCCAATGGTAGTAATAGTCTTCATCGATGGAAACTGATAGCCATTATAACACACACCGCGTATTGCAATGTTTGCGAATCACTTATAGTCGACGGCATGTATTGTGAGTGTTGTGGCACTTGTGCTGACTTCGGCTGCCATAAGACCGCTGACAAACAATTCAAATGTAAAACACTTTCCATTTCGAAAACTGACCTCCGATTAGATCGGAAACAATCGTCTCATCTCTGGATTAAAGGAAATCTGTCGACTCATTCCATCTGCGATCTCTGCTCTGAAGAATGTGACGACGAGTCAGCTCTGGTTGACTGGAAGTGTTGTTGGTGTCAACGAACGGTTCACCAAAATTGTATGACAGATGCGATGAAGACTGAAGACTGCGATTTCGGTAAATGGAGGGCTTGTATTGTTCCTCCATTTTGTATTATCCATAAGAAAGTTTGGTCGAAAGGCCGCCGAAGATTTATGGTCGACAGTGTCAACAACTTTGAGGCCGAACCCAATTGGAAGCCTTTGATTGTTATAACGAATAAAAAGAGTGGTAACGCAGAGGGCGAACAAATACTCACTATTTTCCGGACTATTTTGAATCCCTTACAAGTAATCGATTTGAGTGAGACTTCCATTGAGACGGGACTCGAGTGGTGCCATATATTGTCCCAATCTTTCAAAGAGATTAACGTAAGAATACTTGTGGCCGCCGGAGACGGAACTGTTGGTTGGGTTTTGGATACAATAGAGAAACTAAAATTAGATCCCTTGCCGTTCGTCGGCATTCTTCCGTTGGGAACTGGAAACGACTTATCCCGAGTCTTAGGTTGGGGACAGACCTTCTCATTTGAGACATCAATAGATCATATGATGAAGAAGTTGTTGAACTCGAGAGCGGTCTCTTTGGACCGTTGGAATGTGAGTCTCTCTCCGAGCAGAAGCCTGAGTCTCGGTATTCCTCTGCCGACAAAACACTATCAAATGAACAACTATTTCGGTGTCGGAGTCGACGCTTTGGTTGCCCTCAACTTTCACGAGACTCGAAAGTCACGGATATATAACTATTTCTTTACGTAAGCATTGATTTGAATTAAATTAAACTTAATTTCGGTTTTATTTTTGATGACATTTAGGAACAGAGTTTTCAATAAGTTTTTGTACTTAAGTTACGGAACAAAAGACTTATTGGAGAGAAAGTGCAAGAATTTGAATGAGAAGATCACTCTTGAATTGGACGGAAAACGTATTGATTTGCCTGAATTGGAGTCAATCATTGTTCTGAATATCCCCTCCTGGGGCGGAGGCGTCGACATTTGGAATTTGGGTAGCGGTGGACCCAAACAGATAATCAATGACAAAAAGTTGGAAGTGTTGGGCGTCTACTCTTCGTTTCACATTGGACAACTCATGATAGGACTGTCCGAACCTCTCCGTTTTGGTCAGGCCAAAGAGGTGAGGATCAGACTTCTTGAGCGCTTACCCATTCAGGTGGATGGCGAGCCGTGGCTACAGTTCCCGACCACTATAAGTATTAAATGGAATTCTTTCGCCAAAATGCTTACCACAAGATCTGAACTCTTGAGCTAAACATGAGTTAAATCTGTGATAATTGAGATAATACTTAGCGATCGAACAAAAACTCATTCGATATCGAAATCCGATTCAATATATTCTTTACATTCGATTTTATTTTATAAAACTGACTCTCTTTCAGTCAAACCGTTATTTCTTAAATTTTGGACAGAATTTAAGCGACGATTAATTCATAGATTAGAAGAATAACTGAAAGCTTCTCTTTATTTGAGTCCATTTTTTGCCAAATTTTTCGAAATTCATTCACTTTTTAAAGTCTTTGCCAGTGATAGCCAATGGGGGGTATGGCCCGGATACTCACCTGAGTGCCGAAATTTCAGAAATATCCTTGGCATTTTTGGAAAATTTAAGATTACAGGAAATCTCGAAAAATATTTCAAACAATTTGAAAGTTTTGAAAGTTGAGAACCTTTTTAATTCTCCAAAATCATCTATTTTAGCCCCTCCCCCTATACTCCCCTGAGTGTGGCTATCCCAGGTCTTTGCATTTAATGGTATTTTTTATTTTACTTTTATTTTTTTTATTTAAATTTTTATAATTTACTGTTATTTAGAGTATTATTAATATTTGTAATGTATTTTACAATTTGTTTTGTGTAAACATTTAAACATATATTCAATAAATAAGTTTTAAACGGATTTAAAAGATTTTATTCAGTCATCAATTGTTTCCGTAAATTCTGATTCAATGATTCGCTCTTTATTTGAAAGTTTGATGATTTGAGGTCCGATTCGACTCCAAATGAAACCCGTCTCCACTTTCATACTGAGGGTCGGGTATGGAGAGTATGGGTCGCGAAAGTAATCAGAGGGGGCGTGACATACAAATTGCATGCAATCCATTTTACGGGGAATCTCTTCCTCTGGACCTAAAAAATAAGTGCTCGGATCGAAGCGATCGGTTGGGCTCTCCTTCGAAGGGAGGAGCCAGGTAATCACTGCACTCTTCTCACAATACTGGTCCTGAAGAAAGCCTCGGAGTTGTGCGTAATATATGTCTCCACTGACATCTTCTATGGCAACAATATCTCCCACTTGAAAGTACTGTCCCCTCAAGAATATGTAGTCAGACGTGACAGGAGTGGCAAATGCTGTCGGCCCCCTAACAACCTTAACATTCAATTATAAACACTTTACAACTGTTTTACATTACTTTTAAAGACTTACACATCGTTTGAATACAATTCTACGACTTTTGCCTTTAATTGTATTTAATTTGCTGTTAAAAGTGGTCTTAACTTTGCCCTTATTTCGGACACTCTTCCGAACGGCAATCATCGGCTGTTTGGCC
>JAQGCR010000037.1:0-12259 GCA_034699895.1 Chamobates voigtsi
TCAGTGAAATTCATGGCCTTATTATTAAATATAATTTTTGTTCATTGACTGCGAACTCAATCATTAATATCTGAAACAATCAATTAATTTGATTTCAAAACTAGTTATCAATCTTTGGTTAAATCAGTTCTGAAATTTCAAAATATTTTAAAACTTTGATTGAATGATGAAATTGAGATCAATATTGAGTGAAATTGAAATTAACCAGGATAACCATGGTCAATACAAGGAAATAATTTATTAAAATTAATTTAAATCCTGATTAGGGCTCAGATATCGATAACTGAATTGATTTCAGGAATTGTTCTCAACTCAACTAAAGTCCAAAGTCTGAACTTTATTTGAAAAGCAGCTGAAAATTAGTGCAAATATTCATATTTTCTGATTATTTAATACCTGCACATACTTGAGCCTAATGTCATGCCTTATCACTATTTGATGGGTGCTATCAATGAATTCAAATTCCAGTTCAAGTATAGGAACGGAATAATTTCAACACAGAATCTGTGGCTTATTTCAGTATTTTAGGCGAAAGTAATCCCAAAAATTAATTTATATAAACAAATAGGAAGTACTCGAAGTATATTTGGAGAACACTCAAGAGTTGCTCGTTTATTAAAAGCTTTAATCACTTCTGAAGTTCAATTCTCTCATTAATATATTTTGCTTTTTAGTGAAATCCCATTAAAATGAAAAATTTTGGCTAAAATACAGAAATAATAAATAAAACGATTTATTCCTAAAATAAGAAATTTTTTTCGGAGTTTTAAAAGAATTCAATTATAGACTTAAGACTTGAGATAATCATTACGTGAAATGAGGACAGACTTTGGTTTTACACAAAAAAATTGTTAAATAAAATTGAAATCTAAAACGTGTCCGAAATTAGAGCAGATTTTCAAACAAAACAAATTGTTTATTGTTTTAAACAATACTTTGAATGTTTGCCAAACATTACAAACATTTTGTTTTTTATCTGAGAAGACCTCAAATATATATTTCCTTCAATTCAATCAATCAGTAAATTGTAGCTAAAATTAGTAATTAAAGTAATTTTATGGCAAAATTCACTTAAATATAATTTTATAAATAAATAACTATAAGAACAGACAAAAAGGAATCTAGCATAATTTTCACTAAACTATCAAGATTAGATAAAAACCACTTGAATTTAAATAAGACATTAAATAATAGTCAGATATTTATTATTTAATTTATTGTTTTATTACGAAATTTAATTTGAATTTATTTGAAAAACTAATAAATTGTTTGAACTGTAAATCGGATCCGATTTTAGTCTACATTTTAGTTGAGATAATAATCAGATAAAAAACTTCAGTTCAGAGCAAAAGTAAAAACAAAAATTATTGGGAAGTATTGGTCAGACATGACATACCATTTCCAGCGCATTCATGGAAGACATCGCGAATGAGATCCGGATCAATCTTATTGGCAAACATTTCGTGTAAGTTCTTGAGGCGATCCATTTGAGTGGAATTGTCTTCATTTGCGGCCAAATTGGAGATAACTGTGTCTTCATTTGACTCCAAACCGAGAGCTCTTTGTTTTGTTTTCTTATTATTTCGAGGCATTGCTTAACACATAAATAGATAAACACTTCATTCAAAAACCAATGAAAAACAACTTTTTATATAAACTTTAGACAAACATATGTTTTAGTGAAAGACAACAGAAAAATATTTTCATTCAATACTTCATAATTGACTTCATTTTTGTCAACGATTTCATTGAATTCAAAGCGTTTCTCGACTTCAGACAACATTTACTCAGACTTTACGCACACTTTTTCTTTCAATATCTGTGTCTTTGAGACGCAATGAAAGAGATTTTAATTAAGATTTTTTTATTTAGAAATTATCTTAAAATTCAATCTCAATGTCAATCAAATGTATTTCAACAGTCATTTCAGTTCACATCAAATAATATAAGCTTTTGGTAAGTCTTTTAAAACACGTGATCCACGACTTTAATCACTTCCAAGAATCACATGATTATTACGTCACTATTGGACACACTTTTTGGGCCCCATTTTATCGCCACTTCTTTTAAGTTTACTTTCAAACAAAGTTTGGAATTTGTCTTATGTTTAACACACAATTTTTACCGCGATATCTGATCCGTGAGTCAGCTTAGCTTGATTATAGTTAAAATTAAAGCGTATTTTTGTTTTTGTAATCAAACCCTTATCTTATCGAGACATTGTTGATGGATCATAATCAGCTGGTGATCATATGTCACATAAAACGACAACGTATTGAATAACACCTATTTCTATCTTGCTAGAAACATCATAATGAGCTTGAAAATTCAAAACAACCAAGAGTGAATAAGTGTTATTGATAACATCTTATTCAAATACACAGCGAAAATGAATTTTCATTGAGCATTAGCTTGCAAAATTTTATTAAAACAAATAAATTTTTAGACGTAATTTATTAGTAAATATGAAGATTTTTTGACACAATCTTTGAGGGCAAGGGTTGGCTTCAGTACACTTCCAAATGGCGTTTCAGATAATGAACTTGTACAATACAAGTTAAAGGGGGGAGCATTATATGAGTGGATAGGAAGTTGCGTAAACTGCCCTGTCCCTTTCATATAACGTAAAAAAATAAAAAAAATATTTACACAAACATAATGTAGTCTTTATTTACAAAGTTTTTTATAATGAAATACAAAATTAATTAGATTTTTGTTTAACAAATCAAAGCTTAAACTCGTGTTAAGCCGAGAGACAAGAGTTTTAATAACTCGGAACTCATATTAACGGTAAGTTTGTGTCCAATCTTTTGTCACTAATTGTATGACTGAATGCATGCCATTAATTACAAATGTATTGACTCATAAGTGGGCACCACTTTTAGGACACTTTAAAACACTTATGCAAATAGCGGTCAGCTCTCAGTCATGTCTCAGTTGATTATAGGTTAGGTTTAGCCCAAAAATATCTTGGTTTATGTAACCATAGGAATATCGGTGCGATTCTGTGCTAATCGATAAGAAGGTCTCACATCTGCAGAACCCCTGACCTGTTATTAGTTGACGTTATTGATGAGCTCACGGCTGATGGCCTTCGCGTTGATCAGTCAGTCGACTACCGCTTTAACCCATTTTGTGATAATTTTCTAAATTATTTATTTTGTATTTAAGTTTATTTATAAACATATTTTGTTTTGACTTTAAATCAAATGTCGTTTAAATTGAATTAAATCCAAATTTTTGACGAAAAAAGTAGACCCAAAGGCCATACCTTTAGAGCTGTGCATAACTGCGAATCGCATCTTAAAAACCAAACCTTAACTCAATTACAACAACAATAACATCAAAAGTGGATCAATTGGGGACTCATTCAATACAAGACGATCTTCAAAACCTGGTCAGTATTTGACTAATTGTCTGATTAGTGCTTAACTAACAGCCATTCAATGGTTGTATTGACTGAATTGTCATCTCTTTTGTCCATTGATTTCCTTATTCAGAGTTTAAATTCTTGTGGAAGAGATCGTGAATTAAGTGATTGGCTTCGACTGCGACAGTCATTATTGGTGGACATCAGTGGTGTAATGCCTCCAATGCCTCCGAGGCGAAGAAAATACAATATAGACGTCTGTGAAGAGGAAAAAACTACTTCTAAACGATTCAAAACTTCAATTATGAGTTCCGATCGGTTAGTCTTTCATTCAATTATTGTCTTTTTTGTTTCACGCGATTTATGGCTCAAAATATTAAATCAAATTTTGTTTGCTTTCGTTCGACTCGTTTTTGTCGATTTAAGCCTTCCTTCAAATCAATTGTTTGTCATTAAAGATATGTTTGATTTTATCTTCAGATATAATTCGCGCCGCAATTCTTCCCGAACTGATGACGATATGACCGGTTTCTCTCAAAAACGCTGTATAGCCTTCTTTAAAGAGTTCGCCGGTGAGTCCACTCCTTCCCAGTCTTTAAATGTTATTAATGTTTGTTGTATTGGATGTAAAGCACACTCCGATCCCGAAGTTATAGAACCGGAAGGTATAGAAAACTTCTGCAATGCTTTGGGTGTCGCCCCCGAAGACATTGTTATGTTAGTCATATCCTGGAAAATGGAGGCCAAACAGATGGGCTATTTTCACATTAAGGAATGGCTCAAAGGGATGAGTGAAATGCAGTCAGTATTCCTTTGTTACACAAAATCTTTTGAGTTTTGAAATTTATTTAAAATAATTATTTTTTGTGTCCAAAGATGTGATTCTTTAGTAAAATTGCGAAATAAGTTGGAATTCTTGCGGTCAGTGCTCAACGATCAGTCGACCTTCAAATCGATATACCGCTACTCATTTGATTTCTCAAAGGTTTGGACAGACCTCTGGTCTGAGTTGTGATTAATCTGTTGTTATGTTTAGGACAAAGACCAGAGAAGTCTGGACTTAGAGACGGCTAAAGCGATGCTTCAGTTATTGTTGTCTAAGCGTTGGCCGCTTTACCCATATTTTCACCAATTCTTAGAACAGTCCAAATATAAAGTGTTGAACAAAGATCAGTGGTGTAATGTCCTCGAGTTTAGTCGTTCTATTAGTCACGATCTGAGCAATTATGATGAGGACGGCGCGTGGCCAGTTCTCCTTGATGAGTTTGTCGACTGGTATCGCAAACACTTACAACCAAATTAACGACAAATAAAACGACATTTTATTAAACTATTAATTAAAGCAATTCTTAAATAATTTTAAAAAAACAACTTAAAAAACGATTTGTATTTGTATTTAGGGATTGAATTATTGTCTCATTTATTATATTATTATTCAATTTATTGTTCTTCTCGTCTCTAAACAGATGTTCACAAATTGTCTCCAAAATAGTTTTAAACACAATTTTTTCCAACAAAACAAACAGAACTTCTTTTAATTCTTTAATAAATTCATAAATTATTTTAAATGATTTCCAAAAGTCATGTCTTTTGAACTCAGGTTTAGATTAGTTAATGATATTTAATGGTATAAAATGTGATTATTTACAAAACTTATCGGATTTCATTTTGGCCCTCCTGTCGAGGAGCACCTCATGCAGTCGTCCCGAATCTTTAGCCTCTTTGAGGCAAACAGTTTTGTCTGAATTGATCCGCAACTTCTTGTCCTGAAAACTCTGGAATTTTTTAACGTAATTAACTTCAGCCTCTTTTAGAGAACCCTTCTCTTCTTCGGGTTTAAGTTTGGCCTCCTTTTCCCTTCTGACCAGTTCGGGGTCAATATTATTCCGAATTTTGATCATTTCGTTGGCGCCGGCAGTAGTGCTTCGGGCGATAATGTAAGGCAACTCCTCGTTGTCCTCATCGGCTGCCAAAAAGCAACCGTTAGACCCGAGAAGTGCTAACTTCGACTCTTGGAACACTGGCTCAAACTGTTCGCGAGAACCGATGGCTTCGGATCTGCCGACCAAACGATTCTTTGAATCTATACTCAAATACTTATTATAACCCGATTTGAGTGCAATTTGTGTATTAGAGAAACGGATAGCCGTCAGTATTTCTTCGGGATCTGGAGTTTCGCCGGGAGAGTGAGCGGCACCCAGAATGAAGAGACCATTGTCTAGCGGTCGTACGTATTGATATGGAGACAACTCTATCGCTATTTGACCAGTGATTTGTTCAAAGCGAGTGATTGGAAACCAATTGCCTGAAGAACTTGAGGTTATTAACAAATCATATTTATATTGAATTTTATACAAACCATGATTTTGTGCGTCGAGTAAATCGATTTCTTTTTGAGTTTCTTCAGCCGATTCTGTTTTCTGTGTCTTTTGTTTCTTCTTTTTCCTAAAAAAACAGATAATTGTTTAAAATCCTCAAAATTGTGGTTAAGTCAGAAATACCTCTTCTCTCCTTTGAGTTTAAGTTTTCCCGATTTAATGGAGGAATAGTCAGCCATTTTGGTAACGAAATCAAACAAAAGACAATTTTCTTGGATTTGTGTTTTCACTGACTCTTAAGAAACGCTTTTTTGTCAAAAATATTGTAAACAAATAACTCTTACAGTAATTACGTTTGAAATTCATTGCATTTTAAAGAATATTTTAAATTAAAATTAATTATAAATTAAATTCAACAGAAAACTGAATTAATTACTAATTAATTATGGATTAACTCAAATACAGATTTGAGCAAGGTTAGTTCACAACTAAACACGAACTCAATGTTTGAGAAATAGCTCAAAGAAAATAAGAATTTATTTGTAATTCATTAAAATTATTTGCAAATTATATTAATTCATTGAATAAATTGTTTCAATGGAATGATTTGTTTGTTATTAGAGTTATATTATGTTTAAAAAGCAGTTCTGAGCTCCTGTTGGGCCTCTTCTAGTGTTTTGAGGACTTGACTCAACTCTTCTCTATTGAATTCTAGCGAAACATTTTTGCTGTCATCGGTTCCACCGTTTGGTTGACTTAAACTTAAGTCAATGTTAGCCAACGGTTCGTTGATATCAGTCATCTTATCGCTGTCCAGAACTACATTTAGTTTCCAGAAGAAGTCCTTCAGAACGGGATTATTCTCTTCGATTGTGTTATTAATGATGGCTTTCCTGAGTTCAGCTCTTCTCACTTCAATGCACTCTAATATCACTTTCTGGACGTCTTCAGGAAATTGATTTAAAGACTGAAAATCAAATCAAATAAACGATAAAATTAGAGTTCAGATGAAAGACAATAGAAATACAGACCTCGTGTTTGTGCCGAATATCGATTAGATTTGATAACAAAATCTTGAAATTTACCACAAATTTGTTAAAACCATCTTCTGTTGACCACAAGTCGGGAACGTATTTCTGTTTCTGTAATTGACTGATACCACAGATGTCGTCAATCACTTCATGGCTTAACTAAAAGACAATTCAATAACTTCCTTTCCAACGGACTAACCATTGATCTCTATTCCAATAGAGTAACCACTGATATAAAACGTCACAACTATTTGTATTAGTTGTACAGTAATTAACAAAAAACTGTTTAAAAAATTTATTGTAAAAAAATTTGGTTCTCTGTTATGGTTACTCTATTGGAATAGAGATCAATGGTTAGTCCGTTGGAAAGGAAGTAAATGTTATCACGATTTTGATAAACAATCAATTTTTTAATACCGAATAAATCTGTTCGCTATTCAAGTGATTCAAATCATTCATTTTGATTAGTAATCAATTAATTAATTAATGGATTAAATGTCAAAACTCTTAAGACTTGAATTCGTTGTTTTAGATGACAATCAATTTGAAGACCGATTTGAGTTACGCCTACTTTACCGCCAAAAACAGATGAAATTTGAATTAAATCAAAGTTAAGACCAAATACTGATGTCATAAACCGAATGAATTTAAGATAATTTAAATAAATTACTGTTTTTTAGGTTTAAATTTGATTTAAAATCAATGAAAAAGTCATTCAAAAAGTCTTAAGATTTAAATGAGATTTTGTTTACAAACAGAGACAACGCGTGAGTCGAGACTCCGCCCACTCTTACAGTTTTCGAATATTCTGTTCATTCGATTCTTACTTAAGTTTAAACTTTGAGTTTGTTTTTGTCTGAACTCGAGTTTGGATCAAAAGAAGTGATAAATATTTGTTAAAAGACTTTTAATATGGATTCGTGTCTTATAATTAAAGATAACTTAAATTTTGTTTAAAATGCAATTTTCATTCTTCAAAAAGAGACGTTCAACTGAGGACAGCCCTCCGCCGGCAAACCCTCGTAAAGTAGTGGCCAACCATACGGTCAAAGTCGACATCAATAGTAACTCTCATCCGAACTACTCTTACGCCAGGAATCAGATTCAGACCACGAAATACACTCTCTTAACGTTTTTGCCGAAGAATCTGTTCGAACAGTTCCATCGGTTCGCAAACCTATACTTTCTTGGAATACAATTACTTAATTGGATTCCCGGTATGTCTCACATGTCTGACCACTTTGTCTTGAATTGTGTTAATGTCTTTGATAGGAATCACTGCATTTGCGAAAGAAGTCCAATTAATGCCTTTGATTTTTGTCTTATCCGTCACTTCAATCAAAGACTTATATGAAGACAGACGAAGGAATACCTCAGACAAACGGGTCAACAATGAGACGTGTCGTCAATACAATAGGTCTGTCCTTTCCTTTTGACATATCTTTGAATTAATTATTGTTTAGAAAATCCAATCGATTCGAGAAAACAAAGTGGTCTGACATAAGAGTCGGAGATATAATTCACTTGTCGTGTGAGTCGTGAGACTATATTTTACTAACTTTTCTAATAATTTGATGGAACTGTTTGTTAGGCAATGAAAGGGTGGCCGCAGATGTACTCATTCTGAGGACGAGCGACGAAACGGGTATTTGTTATGTGGAGACCTGTAATCTCGACGGAGAGAACAACTTAAAGCCCAGACAAGTGATCAAAGGATATGCTGAGCGCTCAAAAACATTCAAAGCCACTGACTTTAGCGGCACTATTGAGTGCGATCCGCCCAACCCTCAGATCTATAAGTTTAATGGTTTTATAACCGAAAGGAACGGCAAAAAGATTACCATAAATAGAGACAATATATTACTTCGCGAATGTATTCTCAAAAACACTGATTTCGTGGACGGGATAGTCGTCTACGCGGGACACGAGACCAAAGCGATGCTAAATAATGGCGGACCGCGTTCTAAGAGATCCAAATTGGAGCGGGTTTTGAACAGAGATGTCATTTGGTGTGTTCTCATTCTTCTCCTTATGTGTATCTATGGATCAATCGGTGATTTCCTTAAAATTATTATCGATTTCATTGAATTATGTTTTGTTTCCAAAGGATATGGCTTTTGGTTATCGACTTTCGATTCACCCAAAGATGTCATTTATTTGGAACGTATGGCTGACAACAGTCCCGCTTGGAATGGCTTTCTTGTATTCTGGACTTTCATTATCTTATATCAAGTGATTATTCCTCTGTCTCTATACGTGACCATAGAATTTATAAAGATGGGTCAGGTCTGTGACATACATCGAGACCCACTCCTTTATGACCCCATCTCACAAAAGAATGTCTTCTGTCGAGCACTGAATATCACCGAAGATTTGGGTCAAATCGAGTATATATTTTCAGACAAAACGGGAACTCTTACTGAGAATCATATGGTTTTCAGGCGCTGTTCTATCGGAGGAATCGATTATTTCCACGAAAAGCCTAAAAAAATGGAAACTAATTCTATTTCTTCAGACGAAGAACCGGAAGAGTTTCTACTCAATCCGTATTTAGTCGAAGAATTGAAACTAATGTCAAGACAACCGTCCGAAGAATCTCTGAAATCGAATCAAGAATACGATCTGACGCCACAAAATCAACGAATCCAAGACTTCTTCATTTTGTTATCCGTTTGTAACTCTGCGGTCGCCTCAAGAGGTCCACATAAAGACCAGTTGTCTGCGAGCGGACAGTATCTCAACAAAGAATCGGAAAGCAGCTCATCGGAGAGTTCTTCGACACGAAAGCCGATCTCAAGCCTTCTGTCAGTTCTGCCAAATCTGCTGACGTCTCCAAATAAGAAAAAGGACGACAGCGCTGACCGCTCGCGAACCCCGTCTCCAATGCCTTTGAATCGAAGGCCGATCTATGAGTCTGAAAGTCCCGATGAAGTGGCGTTAGTGACCGCCGCCTTTCGGTATAACATTAAACTGTTGAGACGCAACGCCGAAGCAGTTGTGGTCGCCCTTCCATTCGAGGGTAACATAGAATTTAAAGTTCTTAATATTCTTCCGTTCGACTCAACGCGCAAAAAGATGTCTATTATTTTGAGACATCCGAAGACAAATCAAATATTACTGTACTGTAAAGGTTCCGATTCGGCTATTCTCGAAAGTCTGGCCAAAACCGAAGATCAGGAGATGAAGAAAATCGTTGACATCACTCAGAAACAGCTCAGCATTTATAGTCGTAAAGGATTACGCACTCTATGTATGTCTAAAAGAGTCTTATCTGAAGAGGAATACAACAAATGGAATGAATCGCATAAAAAGGCCGAGCAGTCGATCGACAAGAATGAGGAACTTCTCCTCCAATCACATAATGAGATCGAAAAGGATTTGGAATTAATGGGCGCCACAGGTATTGAAGACAGTCTTCAGGACAGAGTGCCACAAGTGATCGCAAGTTTAAGAATGGCTGGGATTGTGGTCTGGGTTCTCACCGGAGACAAATTGGAGACTGCAGTCAATATCGCATATTCTTGTCGTCTCTTCACTAAGAAAATGGAAATAATTTATTTGAAAATTGAATCAAAAGTTTGTTTTAAATCTGTTTTTAAATATTTGACTAAATATTCAATTCATAGGAAACGGCTCTCGAAGTACTCAATGAACATTTGGAACGGCTCTACACTCAAGGAGTTACTAAAGTGAAGACAGTGCCCAAACCACTCACTAAAATGCAGTGTCTCCTCAAAGCATTCCTTTTCGGCACTTCAATCAATATGCAGTCCCTGGAAGTGGACACAACTGTTCGAAGCAAAAGAGGAATAGTTATCGACGGAAATACTCTCGCATTTGTGCTCAGATCCGAAGTAATCGAACCGTTCTTAGAATTGTCGCAATACTGCAGTTCTGTTCTCTGTTGTAGAGCAACACCACTGCAAAAGGCATCGGTAGTGCAGGCGGTTAAGGAATATCTCCATGTTATGACTCTAGCCATCGGTGACGGCGCTAATGATGTCTCTATGATTCAAACCGCAGACGTCGGCATAGGTTTGCCTCTGAGTTGTGTTCGTTGACTAATATTAATGAATACTTAATTACAGGCATTTCTGGACAGGAGGGCAATCAAGCAGTTATGTCGAGTGACTTCTCTATCCCTCGATTCCTATTTCTGGAGCGCCTTCTTCTGGTTCACGGAAATAGAAGTTACTATCGATTGGCGCGAACTGTTCTCTACTTCTTCTACAAAAACGCAGTAAATATTGAATTACTTTTTGTTTAAATCGATTTAAAAACTAATTCTGTTCTCAAACCCAAAGAGTAGTGTTTTTGTGATCTTTTGGTTTCAATTATACTGTGGTTTCAGTGGAGGCGTTATGATTGACCAAATGTATCTCATGATTGTCAACGCAATATTCACATCATTCCCGCCCATGATTTTGGGCATCTTTGACAAAGACTGCCCCTCAAAGATACTGCTCAGTAAACCCCATTTGTACGGAAGGGGCAGAAAATCACAGGTAAGTCAGTGCTGACAATCGATTCATAAAAATCTAAACTCAATGTATGTGAGGACAGGTGTATACCGACCACTCATTTTGGGTGAATATGTTCGACGCCGCCTATCAGAGTGTTGTCATGTTTTACGTGCCGTTCATTTTCTATTACGACTCCGATATCGGTATCTATGAATTCGGTAAGAAATTCAAGTTTTCATTCAATGATAACATTATTATCTTAAGGAACGATAGTCTTCACGGCCTGTGTTTTGGAACACTTGATGCACATCAGCATTGAGTTCAAGTCGTGGTCTTTACTTCATTTAATGGCATTAACTTTCAGTGTTTTAAGTTATTTGATATTTGCATACATTTATAACTACATGACTTTGGGAGGACTGTTCACATCCAATGCTTATATGGTTATACAGGTATGTCATCACCAGTTGTCTCACAACAGACAACAAAATCACAAAATAAGTTGATTTCAAACTATTTTCAAATCAATAGAATGTTTCGAAAGATTCGAAATTTTGGATTTCATTGGTTATTATCCTAATATTAGCACCACTTCCAAGGTTTGACCCCTTCTTCAAAATTAATCGTTTGATTCTTAGACTTAATTACTTTTTCAGATGTGTTTTACGAGTATTACAGACGAGTTTAACGCCCAGTCCTATCACACAAGCAGTGCGAACAGTGATGGAGTGGTCGGAAATCGAAGAAACAGAAGAATTCCTGAATAATATCCCATCAAAAAAGCGGACCATATCTGCGGTTTGGACCAAAAAGACCAGTTCTGTGATAATGTCGAAGACCGGGTCCGCCAACAAACTAACGGCAGTCAAAGCCAACGACAATAAGTTAAGCCTTTGATTATCGGTTAGTCTTAACTCAACTCAGAATTTAAAGAAAATTAATTTAATTTATACTTAAAAACAGATAATTATATTTACGACAAAATATTATTTGAAATATATTTTAGTTTTATTTAAACATTCGATGAATTAATCCAACGATTAATCACTTTATATATAAACATATTTTATGTTAAAA
>JAQGCR010000038.1:0-12215 GCA_034699895.1 Chamobates voigtsi
GTAAAACACTTTATACACGTTTTGGGCCCACATTTCAGTCCATTAGTTATTGTGTGTCCACTAAAACTGTATTCAATTATTAAAATTCAAAGTTATATTCCATCGCTTTTTTCAAATGTTAGACAATTTGTAATTCAATTCCAATCGTTGTCTAAATTATTAAGGAATGTCATACCTTTATAACCTATTTTTAGCTAGATCATATTTGTTAGCTCATATTGACTCTTTTATCTATTGCTAGATGACATTCTTTATCAAGAATTTGAGACAAATATCAACTTATTATTGTCGGGTATTTAAAGAATTTTTCTAATAAATAATTCTAAATATAGATGAATATCGAGGTTAAAATCGGTAGACTATTACTCGATATACTTACCATTATTTAACCTTCAATACTCTCACTCATTTGATCTTGCTTAAATATGAATTTGATATTAATCTAGTTTTTTGATAAAATACTGAATCAATTAAGACTTTGAAGACAAACAAAATAATAGTTAAGTCATCCGATTATTTTCAAAATATTTATTTATTTAATATTAATTTAAACAAAAATTAATGAAAAAATATATAATTTTGTAATAAATGTTAAAAATAGCTCAAAATGTATGTAAGGGTAAGTTTACATCAAAAGCCAATTCCCACTGACTTTTGATTGGAATCAAAATCTTTTTAATCGAATCGTTTGTAAATGAATTGATTGTAAAATTAAATTCAATGCTTTCGTCACTAAATGAAAGTTTGAGACAATTATTTTGGAGATTAATAAAGATTTGTGGCATTAAATTGATTATAAATTCTTTATATAAAACTTTTATATTATAAAAGCCGTTGAAATCGAAAGACATTTCTCCCAAAATAACTAACTGTTCGGTGACTATGACTGCAATGTTTTGACTTAAAGTTAATTCACTTTTCATATCATTTCGTTTATATTCTGCGGATTTTATGGCATTTATAACAACGATGTCGTCGTTTACAGACATTGAGTTTTCTGTCAAATGTATTGTTTGAGCCTTACTTTGAATGTTAGGAATTTTCGTCAATTTATTAATAGTTTCGCAGAAGTATTGTATAAACGATTTGCCGATTATCTGATCGTAGAAAATGATGAGACAATTCACTGAATTTGTTTCGTTAATCGAAGCTCTTTTAGAACTGAATCGACTGATTAGGGATTTGGTCCGCGATTTGTTTTCACAACTTTTGTCTTCTTCTCCGAATTGAAGCCAAAATCCCTGATCTGTCAAAAGGTTTGGTAATGTCTTCAATTGAATCAAAGATGTAATCGGTTTTGAAATCTCGAGTTTGAGATAAGCGTCAAAATTGTCGTAATTTTCGTTTTCATTAATAGAAAGAATAAGAATATTCTTATTGGAAACGACCAAAAAAGCCGATTCCAAGCGATCAGACTTTGGAGTCATTGCTTTGCATTTAACCAAACCTTCGATGACTTCTTCGTCTTCTAGTAGTTTGACATCAATATAGAGTTTAAGGCTGTGCTCAACTCGTGTGAAGAATAGGTTATCATAAGAGCTGTTTATTGAAAACAATTCCTCCCAAACATTGGTTTCTTCAAAACAATTGTATTTGACTTCTGTTTGATTTTGTGGATTAATTTGACTCAAAATAGTGATATCACTACCACTTCTGCGCTTCCTTTGGTTATCGGACTTCATTATGGCATCGCTTCCACAAACAGCACAACAGATCACTTGAGAAGAACTCGATTTGTTTTGACCGCATTTCAAACATTCGTAAACGACTTCATCAGAAAATTGTTTTTTCCGAGAAATCCACGGAATTATAAACTTATCTTTGAATCCAAGACATAAGTCATGGCTATCGAAACGGTAATTGACTTCTCTTTTCGAATATACCATCGAATCGAAGAATATTTTGAGTTCCAAATCATTTATTATCTCAACGTTTGTCAAAACCTTGAGGTCATGAGTTCTCAACACTTTTCCTGAAATACAGTCCTTTTCGAAAACCATTCCGTCCTCTTCGCGAACGTAAACAAAAAATGTTTCATTTGTTTCAGGATTTTCAACAATAATTATATTCGTGTCGTCTTCCAGTTCTTTAGAACTCCATTCTGTGCTCTCTTCGCTCAGAATTTCGATCTCATCGTCGGTTGTATTTGTACTTATAGTCGAAACTTTCGATATCTTTCGATCAGGTCTTTCGGATGATTGAGTGCTTTGGAAGGATGTGTCGTTTGATGTACTTTCAGATGCGGCACAAATATTCAAATCTGCGGTCAATGTCTTTTGAGAAGAGGAATAGCTATCAAGACTGGGTCCCAATGAGACCAACCACTCGTCGCCCAATTCGCGTCTCTTTCGGATCAGTTCTTTAGCTTCACTCGAATTTTCTGTATTTCTATCATTTGAATGATTAGATTTAATTTCAAGTCTTTCCAATTGATCCTCGATTTCGATCTGATCTTTAATTTCAATGACTCTTAACTTCTTTTTGCGATTCATTTCACTTCTATCGTCAGTTGAATCACAGGAGGCGTCAAAAAATTGGTCGCTCTCTGTATCCGAATTGTTCCGCAGTTCTTCACTTTGATTCGATATATTACGGGAAGGGCTGACACTCTCTTCACTTCTTATAATATTGTTTTGATTTAATTTTGTTAAGAAATTCAGTTGTTTTTGAATAAATTGATTTGCGTTGGAATCACAAGTAAAGGGATTTCCGTCAATCCATAAGACTTTCAATGATTTGCATCTTTTGAGGGAAGATATTAACAGATTTGAGTCAACGATACAATTGTTTCCGATGTCTAACTCAATAAGTTTTGTTAATTTCTCGATTCCATCGACTTTTTCGATGAGGTTTGACCTCAAGAATAGTGAGTTCAGTGAAGAACAGGTGAAAGCGTTTAGTTTTGGCACTTCTTTGAGACAATTGTAGCTTAAATTCAATTTTGTTATGTTATTCACCGAATAGTTTGCGATATTATTGAATGAATTGATTCGATTCCAACTCAAGTCTAATGTCTGTACCGATGAGGGAATCACTGATGCCTTCACTGAAGTGATGTTATTTTGGCTTAAAGTCAAAGAAGTCAATTGTGGCCAAACGCCGAACAGATCCCAGAAGTGTTCGTCCAATACTTGAGTCTCAAAACATTTAAAACACTTCAATGACTTTAATTGTGGTCTAATTGTGTCCAAAGCGACCAAATTCTTGAACGAAACCCGAATTAACTGAAGATAAACAACAGAAACGAATGGATTTAATTGAATCACTGAATCTGAAGACTTTTCACCAATTATTTTAATCGATGGTATTTTGCGAATCAATTGACGCAAATAATTGAGTTTAATATTAATGTTATTATTGTTTGAATTCAATTTGTATTCATTATTAATGAATTCAATTATAGACTCGTTTAGAGTTAATTCGTATTTTCCTATCAATAGATTTGTCTCTTCTTTGCGGCAAATTTGAGCCAATCTTTCAATTTCTTGAACCAATGTCTTGTTTGACATCACTTTAATCAAAATTAACGATTAAATCAATTGTAAGTCAAATATTGTTTACAAACATTTCAATCGTTTGAATGTCAAACAAATGGATGACTTTTAATGCCTTTTAAACGCCTTTCAGTGAATCACATGTTTTCCAATGTTTTCCCTTAAATGTAAACAACAGTCAAATGTCTGTTCAAATAATACCACTATGATCTGACCATGCTCAATTTGCTCAAATTATCATCTTTCTTACTTGAATTAGATTCTATAACCTAGATAATTATCTACAAAATGATTATTTTTTGATATAAAAGTCTTGTGACTCCAAATCTATACTTACTATACTTTTACGTTTTTTTTATTTTTATTAAAATTGCATTGAATTCAATGAAAATGATTTAATAATTGAATAATTCTTATGAAATCGATTTAATTATTGGTAACCAAAGTGTTAAACAAATACTTTTTATTTTTTATTCATAAAAATTTCCAAAAAAGTGATTAATTTGTGGAAACAGGAAACGACTCAATAAAACAATTATTATTTAACGGTTGAAAAGCGATACCAAATAATTAAAACATTATTTTTTCCAAAGAATTACATAATAATTGGCGTTATTTTTATTTTGTTGTCTGAAATAAAAATAATATTTTCGTTATAAAAGTTGTCGCAAACTCTTTATCTAATTTCAAAACATACGAAACCTATTCTTAAAACAACAAACTATTTTATTTTCTTATTTACCAATTTGTTAAGTAATAAAAAAAATGTCCTTACTCATTATGATAAAGCTCTTGAAGCGCTTAATTAATTCAAAAATTAATTTCTTGAAACTCGGGTCACATTTTTAAAACCAAAAGCGTTTATAAGATCTGTTTCTATCGTTTAAGTGCTTTGAAAAGTCGAGGCATATCACAGACCCGACACCGAGGGATATACTGTCGGCCGACCACTTCTCCATCGGGGTTGGTTAATAGATCCCAAACAGTGAAAAGCGCTGGCTTTTTAGTCGGTCCCCGATATGGCGACCACTTTTGAGGCGGATCTGTCCTCACCTCCAAAATCGACAAAACAATTATGAAAACTATGAATAACTTTAATAAAAAATAAATTAGTTTTAATTCAATGAAATTATATGATGGAAATCAATGGAAAGGGTGCAAATAATTTGATACAAACCCCAAAAATTTTCATGTTTTTACTTTGAAATAACAGCTAAACTGAAATCTGTACCAAAAGTTGTCCACTCAATTGGGACAGAATCGGGACAATGATCTTTAAATAAATGGGAACAAAGACATGACTTCAGGCGTTTCTCTTGAATCCTGTTTTTAGTCATCAGTGGATCTCTTTTTAGATTATCTTTAATTTGAGTTTATTTTCTAAATTCAATGCAAACGAATATTTTTAAAAATTAATTCTCTCTTAAAATTCATGTCTATATTGTAATACATTTCAAATAGCATTGAGTTATATAACGAACAGAATTCTGAATATTCTTTTGTTTTCCAAAATTAGTAAAAATAAGCCAACAATTCGTCATTTGAATAGACATTAAAACAAATGAAACAATGATTTAATTTTGAGATAAATTTTTATTTGAATTCCGTAATACATTTGTTGGAGACATAAGTTTTATATTTTATTTGTAAAGCAATCAAAAGTCTATTTAAATAATAAATATTAAACAAAATTTGTTTAGATTTGAAGCCTTTCTTTCAATACAATTGTTATTTATTGAAATAAAATTAATTTTTCACATAATTTGAATTACAATTAAAACTGAAAATAAGTTAATAGACTTACAAAACATTTATGGAAACAAAAATAATACAGATTTTTGAGATTTTCGGTATTTGACACAACATTTTAGTTTTAAAAAATAGTTTATCCTATAAGACCAAGAGGATCGAGACCACCCAATCCTCCGCCTCCGAGTCCTCCAAGGCCTCCGCCTCCTCCACCCAACGGGTCTCCACCGCCGCCGCCGCCTAAACCTCCGATATCTCCGAGACCACCACCGCCGCCGCCTCCAAGACCACCGAGATCTCCGAGACCACCGCCACCACCACCTCCAAGACCACCAAAATCGTCACCACCACCGCCTCCAAGACCACCGAAGTCACCACCACCGCCTCCGCCACCCAAATTAGCAAGATCTCCAAGACCTCCTCCTCCACCACCACCTCCTCCTCCGAGATTAGCTAAGTTACCCAGACCAAATTGATCTCCACCGCCTCCTCCTCCACCACCTCCTCCAAGTTGTCCTAGACCAAGTCCATCTAATAATCCACCTCCTCCTCCACCACCACGTCGCCCTCCACCTCCACCTAGGCCTCCGAGAAGTCCTTGTAAACCACCTAATCCACCTCCGCCTCTTCCACCACCACCTTGTCCACCGCCTAATCCTCCTAATAGTCCACCGAGTCCTGCCAAAGGATTTCCTCCACCACCACCTCCACGACCCCCTCCGCCTCCTAATAATCCACCGAGGCCGAGTCCATCGTCACCCTGGCCAAGTATTACTGGTATACAACTGACCAAAATAGCGGCACAAATATATGAATTCATTTCACTTTCACTTCAGTCAAAACTTGAGTCAAATTTTTTCACTAAAACTTATTTTAAATTTTTGTAATGAAATTGAGTTTTGAAACATTCAGTCGATATTTAAGTGAATGAAAGACAAGAGTTTTCTTTCGAATATATATTCTTATAAGTTTTTGGGCAAAACGTCGGCTCATTTTATTCGCAATTAGTATTTCCCTGATTTGTGGCACAAATATTCGAAATCCTTGTAAAGTTCCGCTCAGTTCCGAGTTTTTTGATAAAAACGGAGGAAAATAATATACGCTCTGATGATAACCACTCAATGTTTTGCATTCTTTTCTATTTCTCAGACTATTTCTAACCACAATATTCTATTACATTTGTGTCACATAATTTCATTTCCCCCTGGACATTTCCAAATCGATTAAAATCACTCAAATATCTCTTGAAGTAATGTACTCTTGTAATAATAATTGAATGGAAAATTCTTCTTGTTCATTGAGATAGGCTTACTCATTTTCTAATTTAACATTTTGATCAGGATTAATTTTAAGAGATTAGTGACTAATCATTAGTCAATCATTTGTTACATTTTATATTAATTTTTAAATTTTTATTAGACTTTAATTCAATTTTTATCATTAAATTGTAATTATTTTGCGGAGAGATTAACAAAATTATTATCTTTTTTTTATTATAATTTTGGAGATATTTATTAAATATTGAATATTATTGAGTATTACCTGAAATAAAATCAAAATTAGAATAAAAATTAAATCCTTTAAACCTTTAAAATAATTATAATTTATTTAATAAGTAATAAATGGTTTGATTTCACAATAAAAAAAATTGTGAGAAAAGGGCAAAATTAGTCAATTAGCCTAGCTCCAATGATTCTTATTTATTCACATATTATCTCAATATATCTGAGATTATCTGATGTGAGGTGAGTCCAAAACTGGGTGTTCTCTTCATCCCTGAACTTGTCATTGAATAAAAAATGAGTTGTCATTCAAATGACTGATTCATATTTGGTTACGAAATAATTACATATTTTCGTTGACATTATTTAACAAAAATTTAGACTAAAATTCGATCGGAAAACAAATTCAATTTTTTTTTTTTTTTGTTGAAAAAAATAGTCAAATGTTTTTGTAAGTAGAGTTAAATTAATTCTTTTTTTTTCAATTGTGTCGAGTAATCGATTTTACTTCAAAGTCTTGTGAATCACATTTCTTGGAAGAGACGAACACTTACTTCACATATCTCTCGTTTCCTAGAATTGATACCAAGAATAGCTCAGAATATTGTTTTACGATTTCAATGAAACGGTAACTGATTTGCAAAAAATAAACGAAATTTAATAATCAGTGAAAATCTTAATGACGTTAATCTTAACGATGAATATTCAGTCACTTCTAATAAATTGAAATTTGTTGGGAAATTCCCACTAATTTTACTAATTATTCGTCAGATATTAATCTAAAGATTATATAATTTTTAGGACCGGATATCCATCACTTGATATATACTTTTGTCATATTTTATGTCTATTATTCAAATGAATGACAATTCGTTGGATTTTATTTATTTTTAATTATACAAAATGTGGTGAAACATATTTAGATTGAGAATAACCTAGTTTATGACTCAGATTAGAATTTCAAATAAAACAATCAAAAAACAGAAAATATTTTTCTTCAATCGTTTAAAATATAATAGTTTACCTAGATTCTCAATTTTCAAGCCATATATTATATAAGCTAGATTAATTTCAGATATTTAAACAAATGATCAAAAAGTCGTCTAATTTTATGCATTTATATAATTTATAAATAGTTTATTTAATTAGTTGAAGCATATCTAATCTAGCACAGTCTTACTTAATTATAAAAACAAATGAGTCAACAATCAAAAAGTTATTCAAAAACAAAGAATATGAGTCTGAGCTCACATTTCAGAATAGTCTAGTTTTTATGGACAATTGTCTGTCCCTGACCTTGGCCACTTGTTATCTATTCTGAAAACTTTTTGTGTTCCAAATTATCTCTATTTGAGAGACGATAAGATCCGATTGGAGTAAATCTCAAATTAAATGACTTAAAACTCATTAAAATGATTTATAAAATTAAGTAAAAAAAAGTTAAATTTTTATTTTGAGATCATTTAAGTGAATTAGAGATAAGGTCTGCAAATGTTGGACACGCACTGTATATGCAATGTATATGCAATGTATATGCAGTACATATCCCACTGTATATCGCAAACCAAACATTAAGTTTAAACAAAAGTCAATAATAACTGAGGTTTGAGTCCTTGTAATCGGAATGAGTTAAACGAGTTCTCAAACTGTTCTCCAATCGAATCGTTATATAAGAAAAACGGGAAAAAACGCCTTAACATTGACTCCGGTATTGAATAGCGTTTTATGAGTCATCCGAAACATTTGTTTTTCTTTTGAGAGATGGGCTCATAATTGCGATACGAATAGCAAAAAGAGCTGAAAACTGAGTTAAATCTAATAATAATAAGAATACAATGATTTGCATTAAATAATAATTTTCTCTTTAATTCAGTTTCAAAATCAAAATACTTTTACAGTTATTATTATTATTATTATTAAAGTTTTGTTTGTTTTATATTTTGTTTTTCTTTTCTTAACTCAATTTGAGAGCTGTTTATCATTAAAATAGAAAAAAACAAATCAAATAAATAATAAATTTTTCTTAAAAATAATAAATTGTTTGTCGAATATAAGTACAAATTAAAGACTTTTAAAACAAATTCTAAAAAGTGCTGCACTTTTGCATAGCATTTGTTGGAAAAGTTATTAAAAACATATTTAAGTCCCCCCTAAGAGCTGCCCAAAAGCTTCGGTAAAGAGAAGAAAAGAATTGGCCGTCCATTCAATGGCACAATCAGTGAGATCTATGTATACATTATTATAATAATAGTTATATATATTTATATAAATTTACAACAAATTCTCTTTTAGACAAAATCGCGATATATTCCAATATAGGGCTGATTTGAGGCACGTCTTAAATGGCATTCATTTATAAATTGTTTTCAAAAAACATTTACAGCGTTTTTATGGCAAAAAATGTGAAAAATGATCAAATGATGGATCAAATGATGGCTATATTTATATTAAGTGAATGTCATGAAGGGATGAGCTATTAATTAGCCATTAATGCTATTAATGTGAATGTCATTAATCCTTCACAAGTCTATAGATGTGGTGTTGGGTTCCCGTCGTTTCGGACACTTCGAACACATATGCGATACACAAAAGCGTTTCTTGTGTTTCACGATTTGTCACAACCTGTCAATCAATCCCAGGAAAGAGAGGAAATACACACAATTAGTCTCTGACAGCAGGAGTTCCACTAATAACTCACCTGTAATATTGTGAAGTTTTCGAGGACAGAGTTCATCATATATTTCTCGGGTAAATGTTTTAGTTTATGAATGAAATTAATCATATATTCACACATTGGGGACCGATGTATGCGATAAACGAACCGCCCGTTTTCGAAACGCGCGTATTCTGTCTGTTATTATAAAATACAAATATTTAGACAATAAATACATTTATAGTCTTATGGATGGCTTACCTCTACTTTTTCGACCACTTGTTTACCGAAAGAACAGACTTTTGTGGAACACGTGATAGTCATGTTCTCATTGCTCTCGTACTGAGAGGTCACGCCATAGAAGGCACCGGACTCGTCAAGAAGTGATGTATTGAGATCTGCCCAAAACTTGACCAAAAAGAATGCATTTTGCGGTCCCTTATCGTAAAGCTCTTTGAGTCCGCCCTTCTTTTCGGGAAACTTATCATAGATTTGTCGAATGTCTACCGATTCGAGCATAGGGTCGGAATATGTGGGCGAAACGATTCCGATGTGAACGAAGAGGTGTTTATCGCTATCGTTGTCGTGTCGTTCCATAAAAGCCGAGAACTCAACTAAACGTAACTTATGAGTGGCGATCACCCGGCCCTCCCAGGCTGGACCTGAGTTCACATTATTGTTACTATTGTTGGCATATTGGGGGCCGGATGTGTTGAATGGCTTAATGTCTTCATTACTGGTGGGGCCGGCGGGTTGCCAGAACTGATTATACAATTTTAGTTAACATCTCTTCTATTAAAACATTGTCTCAAAACTGACCGGTGATGGAGTGTACGGCGTAACAGCCGGTGCTGTCAGACCAAGTGTTGCCAATCCTGCGGCTGCAGCGGCGACATGAGTGGCGTGATGGGGCAGATGGGAGGCCTTATTCTGTAATGCGGCGATTTGTGATGAGGTCAACGACTGTAAAGCCTTCTCTTTGACTGCCTGGTCCTGAGAGGAGTAAAATATAGAGACTATCTGAGCGCTTGACATCGATGACATCGACTGTAGCGCTGCCTCTTTAGCTCCGGAGTCCTATTAGGGGCGAAGAGAACAAAACCAAACAAAAAACAAACCAAAAGATGCGGAAAAACAGTGCAAACAATAGGATAGCAAAGGAGTGAATACATCCAAAAGAACGGAATGAATGCATGCAATAAACCCAACAATTGTTCACAATTTGAGACATGCTTTACGGCCGACGCTATTATACATTCATTACATTTCAAGGACTACTTTCGATATTGTTTTATATATTGTGTCTAAAATTTCAATTATTTTTCCGTTTCTTAAGTAAATGATTAGACTTTAAAACGAAAATAAAAGAAACAAAAAATAAATGCAAAACAAAGTGTTAAAGAAATAGTGCCTCAAATTGTGGTTATTTGTTGCGCAATATTAACCCCTTCCTATATAGAGAGGATAGGTATAGATATAACACTTTCCTCAATTGCAGCACACATTTGCCAAAAGTTTCAATAAATTCTGAGTATTTTCTTAGTTATTATTACTATTGCATTGAAAAGTGGTAACTGATCTCAATTGTAAAGTATGGAAGTCCGCCAAAAGTGGTGATAATATTTGTTTTGTTCAACAAATTGGAGAACTTATAGTACGGTAAGAGTTAATCAGAGTATAAGAGGACAGCGTTTTATTTTTTAATTTGAGGCAAAAAAATAATTAAATAACGAAATCGATTCTTACGGTCGAAACTTTCAATTTGGACTGTATTTCCCTTGCCTTGCGTCGCGCCAACACTTGTATATGACTAGACACTTGCTTTCGGGTTCGGGTTTTGCCAGTTCTCAGTTTTATGTAACGAGCGATTAACTCATTCCGACCTAAAAATAAGATTAATTCGTTTTTAAATTTATTTGAAAATATCAGACAAAAAAGATTTAAATGAATGGGTGGGGGAAAGGGTCACTAAGACACAACTACCCAACACAGTGGGACATAACTGACACTACATTTCTTCGATTTAAAGTGGAACAGAAAAGAGGAAACCGACGATAAGAGAGAAGTTTTGTTGGGGTTTTCCTTTATATCCATTGTGTCGATTGCTTACAATGAATGGCCAAAAGGGACAGACATTCAACTATTGGCTCATATATTCTTGCCTTACGTTTAGGTCGAATGTCAGAGAAGTTTAGTAGTTTTAAGACTACAGTTGGCACCAACTGAAGGTTGTGCGCTCTACACCTGTTCTCACCTGCTCTTGTGCTCAACTGCTCTCTACCTTAAACGGGAGGACTGTTTCACAGAATATAATCTTTTGTTAAAAGATTTTGAAACCTATTTTTTGCTAATTTTAAAACCTGCACAAAAATGAGTTGAAAATATGGAAAATGATTTTCAAATCGAGTGGTTTTGCTCTGAGCTGAAGAGTAGTCTCTTCTTTGTATATCAAAGTAAATAAGTAGTGAAGTCATACACGAAGTCATACAATAAAGTTATGCTCGAATCGAGTCTCCGATGATTTCTGACAATACATTAAACTACTTATGAATTGGTATTTATTTTCAGTTCTCTATAATAAGAGTTACATAACTGTTATTTATATTAGACTTTCTTTTTTGTTATCATTTCTAAAAACGTTAAACATTTTGATAGCATATAATCAGAAGAGAGTATTCATGCAATGGGTTTGGGTTTGGTTTTGATTGTGAGATCACTACCAGTACTGGCTTTGAGTCAAAGGTATATCTCACACAAACAACTCGGTATTCATTGCTAAAATGATGAACGCCTAGCAATAGTCTGGTTGCGATTAAT
>JAQGCR010000039.1:0-12160 GCA_034699895.1 Chamobates voigtsi
ACAAATTATTTAACAAATAGTTTATAAAATACTAAAATTTTATACCGTATTTCCCGCATTAGCCGACATGCAGGTGTACCAGGGGGGGGGGTTACCGGCAGAGTGGTATTCCCCACTTTATAGCGACTAATGCGAGGGAATACGGTATCAAAAACTGAATCAATGATCGATGAAATTCAGATGAGTTACTAAAGACAAGTGATCGGAAGGGTATTCCCGGTTAGGAATTGGTTTTGTCAGTTGTGAGCTCTCCAGTGAAAGAAGTGCCGATACTTTGAAGTCAGACTTTGAACAGAATATGTAATCGAGAGTTCTTTTCATTTCTTTTTCTGATTGTCTTTTAGTCCAAGTCGTGAACTTCGGCTCTTCTTTGAAGCCTTCCTTATAGACAGACTTCAAATGACTGGTCACTACTTTATAAACGGCTTCATTGGGTTCGGCGTTAAAATCTCCGCATAATATCAATGGAATATTTTTGCTCTTCTTTTCTAAAAATTTCATCAAATCTTTCCCTGTTTTACACAAATTTTTACAATTAATTAAGAGTTGATTCTAAGCTAACAATTAAGCAAACATACCTTGTTCATTTCGAAAAGCTGATAGAATGGGACCTCTTCTTGCTTTCAAATGAGTGGTAGCGACGCATAGCTCTCGATTAGACGGGATGTGTCTGAATATAGTGCAGAGCGAGACCTGATTTGTCTGATATTTATATACTCTGAGTATTCTTTTGGAATATTTCAAGAGTTCTAATCGATTGAGTTTCCAGAATATGGCGCAACCGTCCGGTCCGCTGTTGTTCTCAATGTGATTACAGGGAGAGTCCGGTTTGGGTACAAATATGCCTCCATATCCCAAACGACTGAATATTTCAATCAATTCATCAAAACAGTCGACCTTTAATTCAATTGCAATCAGTGTTTAAATAAAATCAAACTTTTAATTAAGACTTAATGACAAACCTCTTGCATACAAATCAAGTCGAGGGGTGAGTATCGCAACACTTCGAGTGCTATTTTCCACCTTCTTTTAGAGGAGTTGAGGTCATCGGCACTACAAGTGTCGAATCGGTCGAAGTATGTGCCCAAAGCTGTTCAGAGTAACAGCAAAACAATTAGACACTCATTAATTGCTGGAGATTTCAATTAATTAAATATTTATGATTTCAATTAAAAATTGGGTCAATGTTTAAATGCTTATCAATGATTAACCTGCAAAACAGGTTAGTGTCAGTCCTATTGATATTCTCTATCAATGTTTAGTCACTCATAAGAGGATCGTTACCTTCAGATAATATATTCCATTGCATTAAACGAATTCCGTCCGATTCTACTGTATTTCCCAAACGAATTAAATCCCTGGATATGAGAGACGACTCATCTTTGAGTTGATTTCTGCAGAATTCGATCATTTCTTCTGCACTGCATTTTTCATCCAAGTTTTGATCGACAACTTTCTTATATTCGAGTGGCTCTGACTTCTTGATCGCATTCAGGAATGATTGAGTGTTTCCGTCCCTTTTGATTAACACAAAAATCAATTAAATTCAAAAGTTTGTCACAAAAAAAAGTAAAATAAAAACAATTTACCGGATCAGTTGAAGAACTAATGATTTTCTTTTATTATTAGCGTTCAAAGAGTTCTTAATGTCTTCCTCTAAAAGTAAATGTTTTCGCTGACAAACGCTGTAAAGACTCGGCGACAACATGTCTCTCAGTGTCTCTCAATGTCTCTCAACAGACAAACGGATAATGAAAGCAATTCTCTAAAATGTGATCACTTTTATTGTATACCACATTTAGTATACATATGATTAGAGCTACAAGGTAACTCCAGACAAGGCTAACACTCATATCAACAATGCTTTCAATTGGCTTTTGTTGCGATCATTGTTTGTACGCCAGAACTGGAAGACCCACTGAAAGCCCCACCAATTCTAAGAGAGACTGCGGGCTATTCTCAGTTATCTCTGCTTTTCTTATTGTTGTTGTTATCGACAGAATTGATTCGATGCCAAACACATCCGGCAATGAATCATAACTTTTACAAAATGCTAAACATTTTCTTAACTAATATCGAAAATCACTGGAAATTGTTTTAATTATTTTAAATTTTATGCAATCGATTTGACTCCACTTTCCTCACAAAAGTTGATTGATATTCATGATTGAACTTGCATAAAAATTAGACCAAATTATCACCAGAATCTATATTTTAAAAAAATCTAACTAGATAAATATAATTAGAAACTAGTGTACCTAGTAACTATATTCTTATTAATACAATTCGTTCGTTAAAACATTGAATAACTTTTGATTTATGAAATATTAATATAATTCGATCATAAAATTGACTAATTATCATAATTGAGAGCTAACTAGTTAGTTTATTTTAAACTGGATAATTATCAGATAATTTATCAGGAAACTCCCTTTAAAGTAAAGCTTCGAGGGATTTGTTTGAGCAGAGGATAAATCAATCACTACTTCATACTATTTGGTGACTGTTTTTGATTGTTTTATCAAACTTTGTGTTTCGGAGGGAAGTAAAAAGAGTCTCCCATTTGGCCCAATCACACAAAAGTTTAAATAATAAGTAAATGAGTTAAATAAAAAGTGTAACGAATTTTGTTTGAATTTTAATTAAAAAAAAATTCTATTCAAACAGAATTACCGTATAATTAGAGTTATTGTAACTTTAAAGAAAATGATAATAGTTTAAGTTAATTAAAATTAGTTTAGTTTAGATTTATTCTTGATTTGAAATGAGATTGGGCAAAGTAGGGCTGAACCCAATAAAAGACATATAATTAGGAAATTAACTAAATATTGACAGATGAAATCGCATTTCAAGGCTAATTAATTATTAATTAATTACTTGATTCAAATGCAAGACTTTGTTTTCAATTTTAAATTTAGAGAGAAATCAATTTTTATTCGACTTTTGAGGCGAAACACAAATTCGTTCAAAAAAATATCGAATAAAAAGTTGAAATTCTGTTCAAAACTAAGCAATTGTTTGGCCTCAGGAATGAATCCAATTGTTTGTCAAACAATAATATTTTTTCGTTTATCATAATATCGATAAATATTGTTGTCATTGAATCCAAGATAAGTTCTGTTTTCCGCAAAAAAATACTCTTTTAATACAATAGTCTTATAATATTGTAATCATATTATAATCACTTAATTAACGAAAACATAAATAATATAATTTAGAGTCAGTTGAGTCAGTGATGGCAACCAATCGACCTTTTCTCAAAATAAACCAAGATCTAAATTGTTAACAATGTTAAAACAATGTAATTTACATTAAAAGCCTATTCATTGGTGAATTAATGAGGGCATCAATAATGTAAAAGAGTTTTGTTTTCAAGTTTACACATTAAACTTGGAATAAAATGTATTAAATTACCAATTATTTAGAGTAGTTATTAGGGGAACGGCTATTATTCTAGAGTTAAATACCCTTCAATTTCTCATAAACTCATGAAAATTTGATTTGATGTTAACTATCGAAGAGTCAAACAGAGGATGGAATTTATTTTTAATGTTAATTCTGTTCACTTCTGAAGGAAATTCACGGAATTTGATCACAAACTCACGTTTGGCTCTCATTTCATATTCATATCATTTGACTTTGACTTTAGTTTTAATACAATTAGTTATAATACAATTGATTTCCACCGAAAAATATTAACTTTTCAGATAATTTCTTAATAATTCGAAAGACAGACTTCTTTTGACCAGAATAAGCCAGAATAATAGCACATGAGATAGAACTAGCACATGTAGCACATAACACAAAGAATATCAGAGATAATGTGTCCCGAATCTCATTATCTGGCGATAATCGTCACAACAATTCACTATTGTTTGTAATCAATGATAAACTTATAGAGACTTTGAGTCCAAATATAAATCACTTTCACTTAAGCTTAGATGCGATCACTCTTTCACTCAGTCTTTCATTAATTTTTCGATACAATGAATAAGAAAAGTGTTGCCACTCATCACAAAAGACAATCCATTAATGTTTCTATTCTTTAAGATTGAAAGTAAAGACTATTCATTACCGAAGTGTTCACAAAAAAGATTAACAAACTATTTGAGTCAAATCTCTTTTGAGAGAAAAAAGATTTTTTCATAAAACCAATGATTTATTTATAAAAAATTGTTCTAAAAAATAATTTTAATACTAAATGAAAGGCATCCGACTTATGGAGAGATCATTTTAAACACTTTAATGACAAAGATTTCACTTTTTTTTAATGATTTTTTGAAAGAATATAATATATATAATATATAATAATTAATTAAATTTCATAACAAATAAAACGAATGTAAGAAAAATAGCAAAACTTTATTTAATTTGAATAATATTTATGACATATTCGACACAATCGATGACTAGTCGTCTCAAATATTAATATAAATACAAAATCCAATGATTTTAATATATTTATACAATGTATAGATTTATATATAGAATGACTGGAAATACTTCGAATAATTACTAAATTTTAATTAATTACATAATTAGCGGCCTTTGAAAGCATTATATATTGTTTTTAACCAATAAATCGGTATTTGTTTTCTGAACTGCAGTTTGCGGTCAAATAATTAAATTGTTTTCAATTTTTTTAGAATTTATAGAAAAATAATATTTATATTAATATTTATTGAAACAAACGTTCCTTTAATTCCTTACAAAATTTTGTCTAAGTTATCACCATGGTCTTATAACTGAATTTAACCGACTGAGTTATATGACCATGGTGCTAACTTCGATAAAATTCGGGGTAATTTAATGCAAATTTGGAATTAAAACAGATATCAAAACAGAAGACATTACTTTTGAGTCGATCCCTATCTTTCGGATGCATTCTTATACTTTTGGTGGTCATCAGTGCGGGCGTCGGGAGTCAACTGATTTCTTATGCCGACCAACACATTAGACGTGGCCTGACTTCCGATAATTATAGGCTGAACTATAGCTGACGGTATTTGTCGGACAACACCTCCAATGCAGGCGCTAATATCGGGAGCCATTCCAGCGGTGGTCACCTCCCGTAAAGCGTCGTGAAAGCCTTCGCGCACAACTGCCACCGCAACGGCCACACCTTCTCTGAGATCTCGTGGCTGTGTATTCATTAATGCCATAGTTTGTGGTCTATGTCCGGGAGTGGGAGGAGTGACCACGTCGTGTGCGAATTGAGCCGCACTTTGAATGAGGGAAACGAAACGATTGGCCAAATCGAGTGTTGCCATCGCTGTGGAAGCAGAGAACGAATGGGCGCCTCTTTGAAGACCTCTGACCAGACGTTTGTCGCGTCGGTACTGATCGATAGGCATCCAAACCAAGTCCCGAATTCCCTGAACTGTTGCGCCGAACAAACATTTAATTTGATATTCACTCAAATGACTAATGAGTCGAAAGACTTACACAATTGAATAAAGCTGTGCATCGGTCCAACACCTCCTAAAAGGGAAGGCAACTGATTCCTCTTAATATCTTTAGTCCATTCATTGACAGCAAAGGCTAAGACTTTGTCGATTCCAAGCAATCCGTGTTTGTTATGCAAACGCTTTAATCGCAGTTCACTTTGATTTAGTTGAGCCAACCCTAAGAACAAGCCCTGAAGTGCGCCCTAAGAGACAAATCATTGTTTTATTTATTTTTAGTTTAAAATTGTGGCTAATATTTACTCGATCGAAATCGACATGTTTGCCATGGTAGTCCAAACGAATGGGAACGTCCGGTGCGAACACGAAAAGCCGAAAAAATACTTTATTGAGAGAGTCCGACCCCTTTCGAGTAGAACTGGTGGTCGTTGTGGTGGCCGTCGTATTCTGACTCACTTCTGATATATTACTTGAATTGTCGTCCAAACCAAGAGTATCGTCAAAAGTGGCCAAATTAGGAACAATAGGACTGTTGGCTGCCATTACATTCAATGTGTTGTCTGTCTCTGAACTCATAGTTGCGATCACTGTAGAGAAGAACTGTCCCAAAAAGAGAAGTGTGTCCTGATCTATGTTAACCCTCAATGGTTTGATAGCTATTTTGAGTTCACTCTCTTCTTTGTTATCTGCATTGCGATGAGTGGTAGCCCTAACAGAGATCATATTTGTGTGTTTCCTTCGGGGCATACTCTCAGAGCAATACTCGTAAAGCATTTTCTTGATTTTGGAAGCAATCACTTTATCAATGATTTCAAAGTCCTGAACCATAAACAGGAATCTCCACGAAAGCGGAAATTCCGGTTCGAAGTTCTCGAACAAAGTCTTGACTTTATTGAGACAAATGAGAACACAGGTATCCGTTTGACGCTTCAGACCTCCCATCGATTTGAAAGAATTGGTCGCTCCTATACTTTGGTTTGAATGTGAAGGACGGAGAGAGTGCTGATCCAAATCTATATTCTCCCACATATGGACCGATCCCTCAGAAAATCGAACCCTCGGTTCCATCGAATGATAGCTTTTATTCGATTTAAAACTTTTATAGCTTTTCGTGTCTTCCGTTTTCTTATCGATAGGACTATCATTGGGTGGTATGTCGTCATCAAAGTCTTTGCCATCGAATAGATGTAAGATTAAAGTCATTTCTTCGAGAAAGTATCGGCAGATCGTCGCCGGACTTATCTCTGGTATCAGTCTTTGACGCGAAATATTGAAGTGATTGTCGATCACATGAATCGGTTGTTCAGTTAAAACGCGAATTTGAGGCTCAGCTGTTTGTTTGATACCCGTTCCCCAGTCGTCGGCACCTAATATCCAGAAACCGCTTTCATCTAATTGAGGGCTCTCACAGTTAGTGCAGAATTTGGGCGGTTCTTCATCGCTGTCCTCATCACTTTCCGTTAAAATTTGGTCGTTGTCTCCCATCGCGTCTTCCATGAGTTGGTCATCAAAAGCCTTTTCTTCGGACATATTTTCTGATGCAATGCTTTCCACTTCGCTATTATTAGAACTTGAAGTCAAAGAACTAATTATTTGACACAAAGCGGTGAAAGAGTCGGCACAAACTCTAATATCGATGGCATTATTGTTGAGTTTGAATTCGAGTTTTCCATCCTTTGAGAGCTTCAGATTGAGGTCAATATTCCCGGTCTGAACGACACAAATATAGTTCTTCATCGCTTCCAAAGAAGTTTTGTTGCGTTTGAAGCAAAATAGAGTTTCTTCGGCAAAGATTCGTAGAAGAGTTTGATTTGTATTCTCGACAACCATTGAAGTCAAGTAAATGTCTTCGAATGTGATCAGAGCGGGTCTCGAACTCAAGTTCTCTAAGGCTATAGCGCTGTCCAACAGATCGATGTGGAGTTCAGTTATTACTTTTGGAGGGGAGTATCCAATGACTACTTCGTCGGTAACATTAATAAAGTTCCAGAAGTGTTCGAAGACATCGATCTGTATTTCATACATTGCGGCACAACTCAACTGAAGGGCGAGTTTTATCTTTTTTAATGATTCGCTTTCCTTGTTTATATCGAGCGCTAAATTGAAGGCACAGTTGGGTTCGCTGTAAATATTGCCACTAATAACGACACAACCGTTCGACTTAAGACTCAGATTCTCACAACACATGCAAAGAGTACTATTGGTCTCGTTGTGGTCGCCCACAACAATACCCATCATTAGATTTTGTCCGAAAATCTCTTGAGTTTTCTCCTCTTTGGAGCCCATCTCGAAAGTGACGTCATTTAAATTGAGGACAATTACCATTAGATTTGTTCTATTGGTGTCGGACTCAGCTATAACTGAATGGAACGAAGAGTTTGTCGAAACGGAATCACTCATTGTTACAGTTTTACAGTTAAAAAATGTGGGATTTTGTGCGATTGGAGGCGATTCCTCTGAACTACAATCACTTCTCTTCTCTAAGAAAGGCGTCCATAGAATCAAATCATTTGCTATTCTATTGTATAAGAGTTCGAACTGTTCTTTGTTTTGGAGTCTGATGTCAACGGTTGGGACGAAGAGCTCCAAATATAATTGTGTGGAGGCGTTGGCCCCCTCTATGTACTTCTTCAAATGAGTTCTGTCTCCGGGAGTCAAAACCTGTTCGTTTTCATTGCCATCTCTTCCGATAACTTTACGCTTGACCTGAAAGGGTTGGGTCACGTGATCAGAGGCAGTCTGTCCCACGTATATCGAGTCTTCCATCTCTGCGTCGAACAATTGTTGAACTTGATCTTCGGTCAAAGTGGTAGAGAGGGGTGGACTGACTCCCACTCTATATTTCAAACAAATCAATTGTGAGTCAACTGACTGTCCGTTACTTATATTCATGTATTCGTTATTTGATTTGAAATCAATGGTAAAACTCTGGCATTTGATTTGACCAACACTTGAGCTGATACTCATTTGACATTTGGAGAGATTTATTCGAATGGATTCCTCCCTCAGCTCTGAGAAAGTTCTTTGTTCTAAAGGTCTTAGATCTGGAATTGGAAGCATTAGCTCGAGTTTTATGTCATCGCAATTGACTTCTAAGTTGAGGTCTGTATTTGTTTGGGAACTGCTATGAGAGACATAACTAAAGTAATTGTGATATCTCTCTAAAAATGTCGGATCAAGTCTTAAATTAATTGAATCCATATTTAGTGACATTATATTGTCTTTTGATTTGAATCTTAGGAACGGATTACTAATGGTTTGGTTATTAATTCGATTCCAGAAGATTGGAGTCATTTGATTATTGAGGACTTCATTAACCATAAGATCTCCGCACGAAAAGCAAAACGAATCCGAATTTATATCGAATGACAGATGAAGTGAAAGGAACCGCAAATGACTGAAACCGTCCAACACTTTATCTAAAAACTGATTAATTCTGGGAAACGAGTTCTGTGTCTCAATAATTGGCATTCCTTCGAATCGTGGCATTGAATCGCCAGAAATGAGACAAATGGTTAATCCGGGAATTCTTAGGTGACAATTGAATTCAGACTTCTTTGACTTCTTATTTGCATTTGTCTTGTCTTTGATTTCAGTCTTCTCGAGGGGGAGAAACGTTGGCTCCTCTTCGGCGGTAATCAGACCACAAGTCGTCCATTTGTTTGAATCCATAGTAACCAAAGAAGAGGATATCACAGTGTTTTGCGAAGATTTGGCACAACCCGAGTCTAATTGTAACTGTTGTTCAACTCTCAGATAGTCTTCAGAACTCATGAGCTTTTCGCCAGTCATTGGACTGATGTCTGACGGTATTTGTTCCCCGCATTCGAACAATTCGATCAAAGTTTCCAAATGTTTTGAATTGATTATCGAAAATATATGCGAACCGAAGAAAATCTGTAAATCAGTTTTGTTTTCATCGATTTTCAGTTTCAAAGAATGCTTTCCATTGAGTTTTGAAACTAAAACAGAATTAATAAGAATTTCGATTCCCTCGAGACTAATGATCTTGGTTATCGTTTCTGACACAATGTTTTGGTTCTTATCATTTGGATCTTCTTCTCCCATATGTTCTTCTTCTTCACACTTAATATATTTGATTTTGATCTCAATTTCCTGTCCGTCACCTGTTTTTCGGGGAAACACAAACTTAAAGCTCGTATTATTGGCCGAAAGCTTGAAACGTCTTAACACGGAATCAATGAGTTGTGCAAACATTTCCAATCCGTCAAACTTTTCCTGTTCTTCGTTAACGATCTCTTCTGCGATTTGCATCGAGGATGTCATCAAAGACTTGGAGATATGATTCGATTCTCGGAACTCATCTGACTTTTTATTCCCTAATTTGCATAAATTGAGAGAAATTCCATCGAAATGTATGGACGAGGAGTCGGTCAACAGTGATGTCCACGGAATATAGACCAAGAGCTCATCGATGGAACCGTCGATGAACTTAAACGAAGACAAATGATTGAACTCATCGTTGATTGTGTCGACGTCCAGAAGAATGCGACGAATACTACCCGTGCCTTCATATAAGTCGATACTTAACTGATCCAAAGTTAACTTTTCCAATAAGAAGTTCCCTAAATATCTTTGGAGTAAATATCTGAGGGCTCTCTTCTTTATCGACTCCGAGAGCCACGGGATGTCCAAAATGGCCATAATTTCGCCTCTAATGGATGTGACCACTGGTCTTATTATCTATTATTTGTTTGACTTTAAGTTTTATCACTTATTTACTGATCATTGAAATGGTTTCACAAATTATTTGTTTATTTGGATTTGAAATCACTTTAACTGCGAATTAAGACAAAGGATTCAAAGATATATTCAATACAAACAACAAAAACAAAAGTCATCTGATATATAGAGTGACGTCATTTCACGTCTTTATTGCGCTTTGGATTTCATTCAAAGATGTTTTGCAATCACTTTTCACATTCAGAGCTCTCTAATTGTTTTTAAATCGATTTAATCCAACTCTTAATTAACAAATTTAATGGCTTTATTGAGCAAGGTGATTTACTCACTTAATCACTTATTTCGAAATTCAATCATTAGAATCATTTGAGGGTTCAATAAATTATAGGTTACGTCATATTTGACACAAACATATGAATCATATGAAACCACAGCAAAAACAGACTAAATATTCAAAAACAACATAAACTTAATTATAGCCAAAATTATTCCCTTTTCATTGATTTAATGTAAAAATTTATAGATTTTTCAATAAACGACACCTTTATTCGTAACATTGTTTGTGAATTATTTATAACCCTTTGAAAAATTTAAATGGACTGAAGGTCTCATCGATTTGTAAACAAGTATTTGACAAATAGTTAAATAAAATTAATAATTCATTTAATTATTATATTTATTATAACAAATGAGTGAGTGATGTCTGCACTACAGAGAGAACTAATTAACCGTCGATTACCACCGAAGCCGCCGACAGCAGGTCTGACCGCTCAACAGAAAGGCTCGAAGAACTTCAGCCGAAACCGTTCCGATTATAGTCCCGTAAAATGGGATAAATATTTCGACAAAAAGCGTGACATTAAGATAAATGAAGACTCTTTTCGGGTTTACCTCAAAGGGTTTAATGACAATGAGAGCGATCAGACGAATGTACCACTTCTTGTGCTGCTTCACGGCGGGGGTTATAGTGGACTGACATTCGGGCCTTTCGTTGAAGAGATATATGATTTGTGTGATTGTCGTATAATAGCACTCGATCTCAGAGGTCACGGAAATACATTTACATCAAATGACGAAGACTTGAGTCCTACGACACTGACTGACGATATTTTTAGAGTTTTAACCGAATTGTTTCCAATCGAAAGCCTACCACCAGTTGTGCTAATGGGTCACAGTATGGGGGGTGCAATAGGTGTCCACTGCGCCTCCACACTTCATGAACTTATGCCTCGTATCGTTGGTTTAATAGTGATCGATGTCGTGGAGGGGACGGCTTTGGATGCACTCCATTCAATGCAGTCTTTCCTGAGGAGTCGTCCCTCCCGTTTCCCAACCCTTCAAAATGCAATTGAGTGGTGTATTAGAAGTGGTCAGACCCGTAATGTAGAGGCCGCCAGACTTTCAATGCCGGGTCAACTCAAAAATATTGGGACCGGACTCACAGCCACTTCAGAACTGGAGTCAGAATCAGAGACAGAGATATCGTCATTAAATTCAACCGAAGAATCGAATAATATTATCGATTCGTTTGATTGTCTCACCGAAGAAAATGAAGATAATGTCGACGAAGATGTAAATAATTCGGGCACTTCTTCTGATCAAGAGTTCAAAACTCCAGAGGTTGGGTATACGTGGAGGACAGACCTGTTCCGATCAGAGCCCTATTGGAACGATTGGTTCCAAGACTTGTCAAATATGTTTCTGTGCTGTAGAGCCGACGCTAAGCTTTTACTGTTGGCCGGAGTCGACCGACTCGACCGGTCGCTGACCGTCGGCCAAATGCAGGGAAAATTTCAAATGCAAGTCTTGCCTAAATGTGGTCATACCGTTCATGAGGACGTTCCCGACAAAGTGGCTCAAGTGGTGGCAGCTTTCCTTATAAGAAATCGTTTCACTCAATCAAAACGAGAGTTTGAGCGACCCTTTCCTTCCTGTTAAGTGCCCGACCTTTCAGTCTATTCTACGTTTTGTGTATTTAAATGCAATTTTAATAATAAAATATTCATTAAAATATTTTTTGTGACTTTTGTTTACTTCCAATTACTTTGAAT
>JAQGCR010000040.1:0-12120 GCA_034699895.1 Chamobates voigtsi
TTCTTTGAGAGGCTTTCAATCGGACAGCAAATAATTACAGTTAAGGCAACTGAAGACCGCTCTCCTCTCAAAATCTTTGTTATACACTATCGGTTGCAATGAATAGCCTTTCCTGGAAGAGGGTATCGCTTCTCAAAAGTGACCCAAATTTATGACGAAATAAATTACTGAATCGCCTGATTGTAAGCAAAGGATCCGAACTCTTAATTGATCGTAAATATGGCGCTATTTATGTGAAGATCACTTGAAAACTATAACCGACTGAACACAGAATACAAAAATGTTTAAATTAAGACAAACCTGGACTCAAACCACGTAATGAGAGCGCTGAGGGACTCGTGTGAAAAGGGGACGGATAGAGGCTGTCATAAGGCGACAGTCGGTGATAGACCGACGCAGCAGCCGTTGATAGCACTGGAGATCCATCGACACCATTGACTAAGTGTCGGGACGGAGAACTGGCCAAGGGGCCCCAAATATAGCGACCTATTTTTAAGCAAAATTAATTGGTTTATGATTTCTATATTTAGGTTTTTATTGGCTTTACTTCAGAAACAATCAATAAATTATTGTTATATTTGTTTTGTTGTTTAAACAGAGTTCTCATCTAATGTCTGGTTTGATGTTTGGGTCAAAACTTTTATTATTAAATATCTATTATTATTATTACATTTCTTTCTGCTATTCATTCAATTTTTACAAATATTTTGAAGCATTTTTTTCCTTCTTTTGAATTATTATCAGAAAAATTGAGATTTTATTTCAACAAAAGGATGTTTTTCTCTCTTTTTTGTGTTGAAGTATTCCATAAACTGTTTACAGAAATCTATTGAAAAGAAACTATAAATTCCTAAACTATAAGATTATTTGTGAAGTTAAGGTCAAAGACAATATCTCAGGTATTTTAAGGGCTGAGTGTATAAAAAAATGTATTCATTTGTTATTATCAAAGATAACAATACAAAAGAACAGTTCATACCTTCGTGTGTTCGCTGATCAATGGGCAGAACCAGCGGTGCGGTCGCGAACGCCGGGTTGCTATTGAATTGAGATAGTGGCAAACCTATATATACACCAATTAAATAATAACAAAATTATTAGGTATTCAATAAAAAAAAAGACTTCATTTAAGAAAGTCTTGGATATTATTAATGGATTTTTACTGAATTGCTATTAATCTTAAAATTTGTTTCAACGAATAATTGGATTATTTTGACATTGAATTCACTACTCTTTCATTGAAACAGAGCTTCCCTTTGATCTACTGTTTTATGGGAGAAAACAAATGACTTCAATTGAATACTAGTTTTTTCTCATTAATCTTTGACAGAAATTTTTCATTTATTATTGGATTACAAGTTATGTTTCAATGAAATACTTTCTACTGAAGGCATTCCTAACTAGAATTCAATGTTTTCTTTATCGGAATTCCTTATTATTGAGAGAGACAGTGATTTTTGAACTCATTATCAGAGAAAAACATAACCAGTCTATGGCTGTGAAAGCAAACAAAAACTAGAGCTAACAGTCCTTTAGAAGTGCCTACAATTGAAGCGAATCTTTGGAATGAAGAGTAATATTTTGAGAATTGTTTAAACATTTACCGAAATGAGGGTCCATTTAAATATGAGTGATGTTTCAATGATGTTTGGGCTCAGCGATGATCAGACTATCATTTGTGACGCGAGAATCAAATACCAAAATCATAGCTATGATCGATGAGAGCGGACGCCCGAAGCAAATAATACCCAAACTTATGCCGAAAACCTGCAAACAATAAGATCTTGAGTTTTGATTTTTTTTCATATTTTGAATTATAAACTCGTTTCGAGTTCTGTGAATGCGTTACGAAATAACTTCATATGTGAGACATATATTAAATAAGTGGTTAAAAACTCGATTCAAAAAACAACAATAGAAGTGAAATAATCAAAATTCTTATTAGAAGTCTTCTATCAATCTATGAAATTCATGATTTCAATCCAGTATAATTTATGAAACAAATGAACAATGTATTCACTTTTTTTTTATTCAAGTCTTTGCGAAATATATGGACACTTATTTGAGTGAAGAATTATGAAGTGTTTTATTTCTTAAGCTTTAACTTCAAGAAAATATATTGCATTAAAAAAGTTATTAAATTTGTTACAAAAGCTATAATTTGTAGAAAAGTTTTAATTTAAAGAAAGAAACCTTAAATCCATTTGATTTAGTGCTAAAACTAATAATAAGAGAATTTTAAACTTTTAGCTTAAAAATGGTTAATTGAGAGCCGGAGAAAGTACTTCATTAATAAACAGTAAAAGTAATGCAATTTTCTATTTGAGCCGTAATTTACAAATTCTCGTTCGAAAGTCAAGCCTTAAAATACATATTTAACTCCTGGAGTGAAGTGAAGTCGATTCACAGCTCTGATAAAGTTCTTAAAATTCATCGAAACATAAATAAGACACTAAACCATAAATAGGTGGAGAACTTGAGAACAAAATTTCTCTCTCTCTCTCTCTCTCTCTCTCTCTCTCTCGGCTGATATTTTCCTTATTGAGAGCTTATAATTCAAAAGTTGAGTTCACTTTTAAAAGTTTGCTGTTTTTTAAAGACTTAATCCAAAAGCAATTTTCTTAGGGCTCACACATTGAGTTTTTAAAAATGACTCATCCCTTATGTATTAATAAATTATAACAAATGGGAGGTTTTATTTCGTAATTCAGATAGATTTCGATCAGAAAATAAATAAAATGGGTGTGCGATCTGGTTATAGACAACAAAGTAATGCTATACCTTGCTTATTAATCGAAGATGAGTTTCATTGTGAAAATGGGCACAACTTTCTATTTGAAGGACTTGAGAGGACTCAACTAATAATTAGTTAATGTTTTCAAATCAACATAAAAATTGGGCCGAATTTCTATTAAAAATTCAATACAATTATTATTAGTTTATTTGAACCAAATATAGTGATCATTAAAATTATGATTTATCTAAACTCAAAATTATTTCATTAAAGAAAAGCCAAAAACAATAATAAGTTACAAAAGAAAACACTTAAATATAGTTCACAAAAATAATTCTTATATATCCGTCAGAAAAGTGATTGACTTAAGAGTAAAAAAAATTCAAAAATCAAATGTGAATTGAAATGAAACACAAGACTAAACTGACGAGGATTTCAATCAAAGTCTAGTGAAGAGTGAGCTGTGCATCAAATAAGAAACGCTGTTTTCTTTGTGGTGAAGACCTCGTTGTAATGCACTTGCATTTGAGATGCAGTTCTGTAGGACGTGTCTGATGTCTAGGAAAACTTATTATTGTTTGCAAATCGTCGCCTAAATTAGTTTTTCAATCAGTTTTTCTTTCAAATGTTATTTTTAGTCCTCTTTTTGGGCCGAAGAGTGAAAACGTTTAATCTGTTTGTCTGTCACTTAATATTCATAAATGTTTTGGTTCTTCAGTTCTCATCACTTATTTCACTGGTTTTCTACTTTCATTGCACTCCAAAAAGGAGTCCATATATTCATCACAAGTACTTATGAAAACCCCCTATTGTTTTGAAAGGTTCAACGAATAGCTCACATTAATTACTAAAAATAATCTAGAATTATTTACCCGGATGGTAATACTCAACTAATTTCGCGATTAGAAAAGAACCGATATTTTTAAGAACGATTAGCGAAAACATCACTCATCTGGGAATTAATTTTGCAAGATTATAAAAATATTCGGCATATTCTGAGTTAAAAGGCATAAAATTCCGATTCAAACGTCTAATTAATTGCAGTATTTTTTGAGCCGAAGATATGACTGAAAATACTCGAAATAATTTAGTGCTCAACAGTTGAAGAGAATCTCCAATTAATAACCAAAAGTCGTTTCCAAGATTATATGATAGCAAATGAGATGATTGCAGAAGAACTCTGAGAAATGTCTTATTTTTAGTTTCAATGTTTTACAGCAAAAACAACTGCTTATTGGAGAAGAAAATTGTAATCAATTTTTTTTACGTAAAAACTGAGTCCAATGTCATATTCACGGATTCATTACTCATATGATATTATCGAAAGTCAGGAATTTCTTTTGAAGAAATATTCAACATTTGAAAGGTTGAGGTATTTTAGAATGAATTATAACCTGTTCTTGAATTTTATATTAGAATAAACATAAAGTGGTTTCAAATCTATCGAAATGAATACTTGAGAAAAAATTATTTACTTTTTCTCAAAACGTCATATCTTTAACTTATAAATGAATCTATGAATCCATTCGTTAAATAAATGTTAGGAAAATATCAAAAAGAAAGCCATTCTTTTTTAATCCACTTAAAAATCAAAGTATTTTCTCTAATAATAACTCAAAAGATTCACATTTTTCTCATATAAATAGTTGTCTTTTTAATTATTTTGAATAACAAATTACAAGAGGATTACGAGAATTGATTGAAAAGAATTTTAATTTTTAGCGAAAAGAGTATTAAAGTATTAGAAGTTTTGTGCGAATCGTGTTTTACAAGTTTTCAGACTTTTTTCAACATTACACTCAACTTAACATAAAAGAAGAAAATTTTACTTTTTTTGATAGACTTATTAAATAACAATTTAAATATCAATACAACAGACATTTCATTACAATATTTTTTAATAAAAGTGGTTCTCTCTCTCTCTCCCTCCCTCTCTCTCTCTCCTTCTCTGAAAATCCAGTTTTGAATTATTATAAGACTTCAGAAGTTTTTAAGTCTAAGAAAAAAAGTGATTATAATAGTGGGGTATTTCGTGTACTGGAGTGGAGTGGAGTCTCGATTGAGTCTTAACTCTCAACACAAAATTAAACGGAATTTCTTCGTGAAAAAGCTATTCTCTGTTCTGTTATGTATGGGACGGAGGGGTGAATATATTTTATGCGTTATGTTTGATATCATAATAACTTTGAAGTTTTGGTTTTTTATGGCCTTTGCTTTCAATAGAGTGCGGAGTATTTCTATGACTTATTCGCTGCTATTATACAACATTTTTAATAAATATTGCGAATAAAACTTGAATCTCAGCCAAAATCATTGGACAGAATAACTACAATTTTAGTCAAGACTTTCATCCTTCAAAGAGATTGCAAATATTTTTACTAGATTACAATATATTTTCAATAGAAGCCAATGGAAGCGAATCCCTAACGAAATAACAATAATAATACCGAAAGGGATTAACGCAAATATTTATGAAATGTCCGACAAAATGAAGTAAAGTATGAAATATAGAAATGAGTTAAAAGGCAACAAAAGTTCTAAACATTTTTGGGCCAAACCTATGAGTATAACAATTAAGAGGATTAAACACAAAAAGCATAGAATAAATATAAGTTCGCCTTTTGTTTGAAGCCATGAATTATAGCCGAATGTTATCCTAATTATTGATATAATTTTTATTTATGTTTTGCGAACACTTAAGCTTTGCTTGAATTTTGAAGACAAAGAGGGTTTTGAGAGACTTTGCAATTGTTGTTTCAATTCATATTGGGTTAGAGATGACTACACCTGCGATACTAATTCGACAATTGGTTGCACTGGTATTAAGGCGTGCGATCCAAACGTCAATTTATTTGCCGACACAACCGACGCAAATACAAAAAGCAAAACCAAATTTATTCTTCGGCCGAATCTCTTCTGAAAACAGACTCAGAGCTACCAATGAATGCAAATATATCTATATATATGAGTGTGTAATATATTGCACTCATATATTCTGAAGGCATTGAATGCTAACTGAGAACAGAGCCAACACTTGAGCCAACAGTAATGACAACATTTTATTCTCGGATTGCTTTTCAAAGGCATCACTAATTTTATTGCTTTCAATAAGTTTTCTGTTTTTTCGTTTACAACAAATTCATGAATAATTCTATGAAACGAATCCTATTTTTATTTTTTTCTGTTCAGACGGGTTATGGACAGAATAAATGGTCGAAAATAACTTTTGAAGACTCAATCATTTGCTTGTTTAGAATCCCAGTGAAAGTTAAACGACATTTAAAGGCTATAATAAAGAAGCGAATGATAAACAAATGACAGCAGAATATGAAATATTAAATATAATAGACTTCGTGTTATGAATGGGTAGGGGTGCAGGTGTTTTCATTAAATATAGTAATTGAACAGAATAAGGTTGGGATAATCAGTTAGAAAAAATATTTTTCCTTATTTTTTACTATAAAATCTTAATAAATAGCTTTGAGGGCTGAGCGACAAGAATTCGTTGTTGGAAAGGCATAACACACATAACAAGAAGAGCACACAACACACCACTCGCTAGACTTAAGGCGCTGATGATATGTCAAAAATTTTAAACAGCCTTTCACTGGAATAATGAATATTATATACAATAATAGCCATAATATTTCACTCAATTTTTAGATGTTTTTCCAGCGATTACTTGCATTCAATTTAAATAAATTAACAGATGATTAGATGTTTAATAGATTTGATGCAAATTCTACCTCCGATTACATTCAAAGAGTTGTTTGCACTCATATATCAATAGAATATTACACTCTATTATCGATTAATATCTTCGGAAACAATTAATTTCGTGAAACTCTTTTCAAATCAGTATTCAATGAAATATTGTTTTCAGGCATTAAAAGAAGTTTTCAAACACTTTTACAGTCTGTTTGATTGCATCGCTTTTCTGCCAAAAAAAACTTTAAGAATGCTATCCTGTGTTCAGAGCGAGTCATTCGAGTCGGACGACCAGTCTTTACATATCATACAATCGTCTGCAATGAGACATTTGAAGCAAAATGAGAGGAATTCCTTCATTTTTTGTTCACAACAACTGCTCAAAGTTTTTTGAGAGCAATCAATGAGAGACAGACATACAGACACACAGAAACATAATTCTTATATCAATCCATCTTTTTTTAGTCAAATTGTGAATAAGAAACTTATTATAATATTTGCTGTGAAAATAACTAAGTTTTTAGAAAACAAACAAAAGAAAACACGAATTCGTCCGATAAGGAAATGCATGTGTTTTGGGTCTCAAAACTCAAAGCGAAGGGCAATTAAAATAAAATTAGCCACAAATGGATATAAATCGATATTTAATGATAATTATTATTTGGCTATCGATAGGTAACCATTAAAGACATTAGAGATCTTTGCGCATATCTACGAAAAATATCGGCGGTGGGGGCCGACACCAAAAACAACAGATGAGTAGTGAATGGCCAGTGATATAACATTAAACAGAAGTGTATATAATATTATTGTGAGTATTACTGAACTCAAATTATGTTTGCGAACAGTTTTTTTCTCTCAGTTTGTAAATAATGGTCTCTCTATTTGAGAGTTGATATACGAATCACACGATTCTAGTTTTGTGCTCAGAATAGTCAGACCAGAAGTGGAAGAATGATGAGTCAAAAGTCCAATCGATGTTTCGTGTAAATTATGCCATCATATGCTCGAAACCATCACAAAAAGACTTTTTCTGCTTTCAAACACTGTATTAAACAGATTGATAGACACGTTTCGCTATTCAATAGGCTTTGCAATGGTTTTCATATCATATCATATCTTAATTGGAGGCAAATCTGCATTCCTTGAAAACCGAAACCAATACTTTTGATCCTTTCGTGTAATTTCTAAGCCATTAGTTTTTTGAAATACTCTCCAAAATAATAATCACAAGTATTTCAAAGTTCTCCTCAAACTGTGTTTATGCGTAAGTCTTATGTAATTTGCATTTTGTTTGGAAATACTGTCGACCGAAGAGAAAACTGTTCCGAATAACGAAAATATTTTATTCTTCTGAGTATTTATTCAAATTTCAGGTCAAATGAAGTGCTTTAGAACTCAGTTCAGACTCCGAGCAGAACTTCAGTGCCTCTCAAGTGTTGAGACTCTTGAAAACCAAACACTTGTTTGGGAATAAAACAAATAAATAAATGAACAAAAAATGTTATATTTATTTGAAACCAAATGTTTTTTACTTGTGATCCGATCGCAAAATTCAACTCAAAAAATGTTGAAAATAACTATTGTATTGAATGTTAAGAAATGAGTCGACAGAAGAGAAAAAGTTCCGAAACATTCAAAGAGCAGTCAGTTATAACTTAAGTGAAGTCAAGTTGACGTTCAATACATAACTTCATATTATGAGAGCATTATTGAGAGACCCAATCAAGAAGTCGTAGAAAATGTTTTTCATATCATTTTTTAGTTTCAAAGCAGAAGCAAAAAAAGTTGATTGCCTTCAATGCTATCATTTTTATCCAAATATTTTTGTCACAGAAGACGATACGATACGCCTTTGCAGTGCACGACATATCAAATATTTAAGCATTACCTCCACTGCCGTCACTTTAAAAATATATATATTAGTATTGCTTCCAAACATTTTTTATACGGATTTATATAATATCAGGTATTTTGTGGGACTCCTAAAGCGAAACGATAGGCAATACATAAGACGCGAAGAAAGAAATTGCTGTAAATTCTAAGAAAAAACTCAGAGAAGAAGGAAATCAAAAAACTATCGACTATTGGAGTATAGCTGAGTCTGAGCCGAATAGCCCACAAAAGACATGCAAAACACACATTTGTTGAACACAAGCCTCTGTTGAGGGCTATTGTCATTGTTTTTTGTTTGGGTCCGATATCTAACATACAATGAATTCACTCAACTGTTGTTCACAACTATTCTGTAAAATATATTTATTCGGTTTGTCTTTATGTTTGCGCTCACACTATATGTATGTCTTGTTTTTTAAGTATTGCGTGCAGAATATCCACTCAGAATAGAAAAACTTACTAAAATTCATTCCTATTTTCTTCGATCAGCATTTGGATGAATAACAGATGCCGTCCTTTACATCCAATTATTTAGGAATGGATTCCTTTTCTACTGTTTGTCTTTATTTCAATGACTTTATGTCAATAAAACATATTTTTAAAAGATTTTTGACTTCTTTTTTAGATAAGACTTTGACAAGGTGATATCTTTGAAAGTCATTAAAACTCTTGGTTTTAATTGGAATTTTATATCTAAAAGTTTTCACATAAAACAAAAAATAAATAAAACCAATAAAATTTAGATTTATTTCCAAATTTATTGAATTTATATTTAAATAATAAACTCATTCAAAGTTTTAAACTTTTCTCGGATAAGATTTATATAATATTAAGACATTTGAAAGAAATGTATTAATAAAAACATATACTTATATATAAATTATTACCGAATCATAAATTTATTTTAGAACTGTTTATAAAACTATTCGAAGACTACTTCTTCAAAAAAGTGACTCTTTTTATGATATTTTATTGTTTTTTTGGCCATCAATTCAATTATCGGCTTTTTATTCATGAGAAATAACTGAGACTTCAGATGAAAGTAAAATGTTTGATGACTTAACTTTTTTCTCTTTATTTTTGTTCTCAACTTTTTTTCCGAATAAAAACCTCTTTTATTGCAGTCTTTGAAGTCCTGTCTTTCAGGCAATGAATAAATGCATTCACAAAAATGTGAATTTTTAGTGTCATTGAAACCCAAAGTTTTTATTAGACAATAAACATTCGATACTAGACTTAAGAAAAAAAACAAAACAAAACACGAAAATTGAAAAAACATCGGTTCGCTCTCCCCTTCAGTACTGGAAAAGTAGCAGAGCCTGTGCTCAACGTTTTTATTTGACCGGACAATAAAACGGATAGAAATTAGAGGTAAAGGTATCGGCACTCCATAGGAGACACAATAGTAAGAGAAAAGAACTCAATTGTAAAGAAAGTTTAGGAAAACATAAGAGAATCGGTTTAATAAAAATAGTCTTAACTTAAAAACTCACTTATTTTAAAGTATTTAAACTTTTCATTGTTTAGAAGGTTTCCAATTGAACGGCAAATATGTATACGAATTGTGAACGAAATACACACCGAATAGAAAAATACATATAAAGTAAATAATGGAATCCCAATAACTCTCGACTCGACTAAAGAGTAGTTCCTTTTCTACTCTTTTCTACATTTAGTGAAAATCGGGTTTAAAACTATTTTTGTTGAAAAGGACTGTAAGTCTGTAACAGTAGAAGTAGAGCTCATTCTAAACAGACATCTTCTTTAGTGCCGATTTACTCGTTAAGGGAGTGTCAATCCATTCGTGAGCGCTAAGGCCTGTGTGCCTATACTGTCCCTTATGTGTCCCAGGGCGATCCTATTCGCAAGCATTCAATCTTCTGCTAACAGTTAGTGGAAGACTCTTTTCAATAGAAGTGAGTGTCAAAGAGAGCCCAGTATTCAGTTGTGGACAGTCTTATAAGTCGTATGTCTCAGCGCTCACGCATGGATTGACACTCCCTTAAGAACTAAATCGGTTCTAAACAAGTTGTCCCTTCAAAATGAGCTATAATGTGACTCTTATGGTCAGTCATAGGGTTTCGCAAATATGGCCTCAGAAGAGCTTTTAAGTGCAGTTCTGAGGCATTTCTCCTCAAAACTTCTTTTGTTGAGAAAAACTTCTTTTCTAACAAAACATTTTAAGCGATTTTTGTAGCAAAGACTCAATGCTTTCAATTCACTGACAATTTCACAACAATTCAATTTAACCGTACTTTAGGACAACCATAGGATAACCATACCATACACTAAATACTGTGAAAATAGTGAATATCCTTTATATCCGTTAATCAATCGCTTATTTGTAAAAACAAATCCAACAAATATCCAAAAATACAGCTCCAATTCAACACACGTTTCATGGTATAATTGAGCGCAAATAACCAAGATCCCATCTAATCAAACGGATAATATTGAAGACAAACATTTCAATTAACTCTTTTAGTTAATTGTTTGAGAAATTCAAATAAACATTTGATAGAAAGGTCCGAATATTTGTGTTATATTTTGATTATCCAAAAAGGAAAGCATGACTTTTCAACGCAATGCTGTGCTTTTGACACAAAAATGTGAAAATATTTAGAGAAGAGTCAAACATATGATAGCAATGATATCAATAGAAGAGAAGTTATAATCATTAAACACTTACCGACGACTCATTTGAGTCCAAAAAAAATTTCATAAAAAGTTTGTCAGCACTCAGTTGTGATGTATGTGTCGTTTGTATCCTCTGTTGTTGTTTAACACACAAACAAAACAGTGAATCAAATGAATATATGAAGTAATGCAAAGATGCTATTAGTCTATGACTTTACCAGAACTGCTCTGTGATAGCACTGGCACTCAGAGAGGCTCTCACTGTTTGCACTGGTATTTTCTCAATGAGAGAACGAGTCCTGTCATGGGTTTGGGGATCTGCGCCATCATTTGATTGGTTCTTCAAGTTTTAGACTCAAAACTAAAGAACTTCAACTCTGAAGAAGACTTAAACTGTTGTTAAGGCTGTACTGACTGCACGGCTTGTCTGCGGATCCACTCCAAGTGTATTCATGTAATGCATTCACACTTCTCGTAACCATTGATGACAAAAACTAATTGACTGAATATCGAGTTTTTAATTTAGAGATTCTGTAAATTCTGTAATTATTTGCATTTATATGATGTCTGTCCACTAAATGATAATAACTGTTCACTCAATTTGATTACAGAAAACAAATGAATCGCTTTTCAAACACATTTAGTGACAATTATATAAACAAAGGGATCAAAGCTGTGATATCTGTGAGAATATGGATTCGCGACGAGAAATATGTGCAGGAAGTCTGTGGAGAGTTTGAGACACTTTTGCGTTGAGTTGTTTCGCACATCAGTTGTTTTGCGAGAAATATGTTGTAATAAAGACATTACGGGATGTGAGGCTCTAATCATCGCAATACACGCCGCTGTTGACTACCCCTCCAATAAATGCCTGACCCCATAACATAGCGAAGAGCACAGGCACTACATTAGCTGAGGAAAGAAGAGGCGATCAGAGAAGAGAAGCAAAATATAGAGAGAAGGCCACCACTACTACACACCACCACCAAAGATGATTCGCCTTTTCTTCTTATATTCAACAATCATTAGAGCACTGAGTCTTAAGAATAGAGTCATTTTCTAATAATATTATTATTATATAAGAAGATAACTATTTATTAGAATAACTTTAGGCAGACATAGAATAGACTCAGAATGAGATATAC
>JAQGCR010000041.1:0-12104 GCA_034699895.1 Chamobates voigtsi
TGTATGAGAATCGGGTTTATATAATCGATTGATATTAGTCTTGAAATGAAAGATAATTTATAATTTCCAACAAAAAGATAACACGATTTCCCAGTGATTATCGTTGAGATATGCAAACAGTGTATCCCAAACGGCGTTTCCTTCATTCAGATGCAAATCGACTCAAACAAACAAGAATATAAAATTCATGAATTGATAAATATTCTGAGACTTTACTCTTTTAGATGTTTGTATTGATAGATGAAAACTAAACAAAACATTTCCATCAAATCATATGAAATGTTCGATAAATATGAGCCAAAAACTCTTCCTTTAGTTTTATCATTAACTTAAGGGATGTATTGAATGAAAGTTTAATGGCTTTTATGTAAAAATCATTACTTTTTCTCATTTATGAAAAGATTGAATAATTTTATTTTCATCCGAATGTGGAAAAAGCAATAATAATAACAATCTTTTTTGTTAAGAAAACCATTAAAATAATGTGAATTCAACGAAAAAGGGAATAACTCTAACGTTTAGAACAAAAAATCATTTCAATTAAATTAAACGATACTTTGAGTACACTATTTATAGCCTCAATTCATAACTAAATAATTAACAAAATTGTTATTCACATAAAAGGATAAAAATCTAATTAATACTAAAAATATTTTCATTCGGAAATATTTCATTTTTTGATAAATGCATAAAAACTATGTGAAAGATAGAATTGGAATTCCTCACATGAGTAACCAAGACATATTTTCTCACATTTGTCTATTAATTAAATTAAATTAAATTATGAAATCCTAGAAACAACTTCTCATTAATGCTATAATTTTCAACTCAAAGATATGTTTAAAAAATATTTTCGTTTAAAAAAACAATTTATCGTTTTTGACGCGTTTTTTCGGTTTGAGTTAAATGTGTTGTGAAAAAAGGAAACGCTATTTGAGACGTGCAGATGATGTGCAAACGACATAACTGGAAAACCCTCCTATGAAAAATTCTGGGACATTATCTTTGAAACCAATCATATTTCAAACATAAAACTCGAAAACAGTTGAACATATCTGTGAGACAGAGACGAACAGGGTGATTTCTCATCTCAAATGAACACTATCTCCAACATTTGACATATTGACAAGCAAGATCAATTAATTTTTTAAAGATGTTCCTAAAAGATTCCTAATTGTATTAAATCAAGTGAATGATCAAAATATTTTTTAATGAACTCCTATTCCAATGATTCAATTCTGTCCATCTCTGGAGAATTGAAGAAAGACTTCGATTTAAAATAAATATGAAAACTGGAGAAAAATGATATTTTCAAAGGATTTTTTCTTTTGCATAATTGAGTATATCTTTAGATTAAAGTGTTTCGGGAAATAAAAATAAGGACTACTCATATATTTGAGTAAATACCCAGTATTTGTTCACTTCACTGGCAAACACTGGTATTTGTAATCCTCGATCCAATTAAATAGAACTGAGATTTTGAGCTAAAAATAAAAATTCAATAAAAAGTATTACAAAACTGTTTTGTATTTCGACAACAATTTTATCGTTTTATGTTATCTTTTTGTGTTAAATACAAACCTTTAACCGATTTCTTATTTAATTGAAAAAATTAATTTAATTCAAAACCAAATTCATGGCAATCATTGAGAAAATAAGTTCTCGTTTTGGAGATAAAGATTAACTAAAATTCAATTTTCGTTCAAGAATTAGGTTTTCGTGATTACAAACTCATGCAAACCTCGACTTAGAAAAGAGTAGCAAGGCTCACTAACACCGTTAACAAGTTATAAAATTTTGATTTTATCATTCAATGTTGTCATCAAAATCATTAAAGCAGATTATGATGCTCTCAATTAAGATTAAATGATCAATATGAAAATTATTTGATTTTATCTGCTACTGTACCTAGTGCATTCAAACAATTTGTAATTCAATGGACAGAAAACTTGTAAAAACATTAATTGTTTAATAATATCGTAGAAAATCAAATGATAAGCGGAAACCCATTAAAATAGGAGTTATTTAGGGCTTACATAATATACTTAAGGTTTTACTCCAATATTTTAAAAGATTTGTATTTGAATAAGTATTTTCGCACAGAATATCTCTGAGAAGATGTTTATATAGACCTTACGTTCAGTCAGACATTAAACTGAAGGACAAAACAATCAAATGTTTCGAACGGATAGAAGAAAAAGGAAAAGAAGTTGTCATTCAATTCAAAATCAAATGTGTATTTAATTCACTGTTGGCTGACTGTCCTCTTATTTAACACAAAGTATGGAAAATAAATTCACAAAAAAACAGATTCTATTATTAATGCAATTCTACTGAAACGTGAATTGAAATTTTTTCTCAAACTTTACCAAAAAACGCGAAAATCTCTTTTGAGAGCCTAAAGAAAGAAAACTTCATTCTATCGGAAGTCCAAAAAAATGTTTGTCAACTGAAATGATGACAAAAAGCATTCGCTTGTATTGAATGGAAAGCATTTGTGGCATATGTTTAAACATTTCGATATCAATAGTAAAACTAGTGTTCGATACAAAACAAGTAAATGTTTTTCTCTAATTTATTTCTCTCTTTTCTATTATCCTTTAGTTTAGTGGCATTCCATCAATAAAAACAGTCGTGAATTGCTGTGCAACACATTAAGAGTAAGGGATGATCAACGGGGAAGGGGAAGGGTATGGGGTATGGGTCAACACTTGTATTATAAATAGAAGTTCGCAATATTTCTAGTTTTTTGAGGTTTTAATTAAATGCCGCAAAAAAGAATGTGACCTAGGCTCCAATTGAATATTTAATCTTGTTCATGAAAAGAATTTGTGCAAATTAAATGCACGACTTTAGGAAATGCATGTTATATTTTAGTCATTTCCTCGTTTTATTTATAAAAACAATCGATTGTTACATAAAAACCAAACCCTAAGTAAGACAAAAGTCTTGATAAATGTTTTGTATTCTCTGGTAATCTCTGTTATTAAATAAGAAATATAACGACATTTTAGCCAAAAAATTGGTTCGGATTTTTGTCTCTGAACTCATATAAAGCCATATATACAGAGAGAAAACAGACTTCTAATAACAGATCGTCGCTTAAAAAGTAGTGAACAAAAACCCATTGTAGATATTCTGACAGCACTTCTGTATTTTGTTGTCATTCTATTGATGGCTTGCAATCAAACAGTCTTTCCCTGTGTTTTCTCGAAAAGTGCTTTGATATCACAAAAAAAATATATTAACCATTTTGTGATGACATCAGTTGTGTCGCTATTAAGTTATCCCTCTCTCTGTCACACAATTGTATGCAATGCGTGACAAAACAAAAACGTCAAAAGCATTTCATACATACAACTGATTTACAGACACTGTTATTCAGGGGGTGAACCGGGAGATACACCAAATCATAATATTCATCAAAATTCAAAGAAAACAAGGAGTGTCTTAACTAGCACAACTTAAGCATTCTATTTTTGAGTTCTGAACTCTAGTATAAAATTGATGATATCAAGAAACCAAGATCAATTGCAAGATATATGGGATGAACAGCCCTTAACCATCGCTGATTAGAAGCGATAACAACGATAAGTTGATTTCAATAACTATTTTATAGTTAATTAATTTAATGTTAAGTCAAAGCCGTGAGAGAAAGACCTCTAATAGAGATAAAAGAGAAGAGAAGTCTACAAAAGTGAGAGAATAGTGACGGAAATGAGTGACTGCAGTCGCGGCCACTTTTCATATGATATCCTGTGTTTAGAGGCAAAGGACAGCACCAAAAGCAAAGCACAAATTAATTGCTTAGAAAATTGCTGTGAGAATCGAGTCTAAGAGTGGGAACCAAACTATTAGTTTAATTTCATATTTAAAAAAATATATAAATTTAAAAACAAAAACTATTCCACAAATCACTCCCAAAACCAAAAATATGATTCAAAACTAGATTTTCATTGAATTGAATACAATTTTATTTATTTTCTGATCCGTTATTGCAGTTAAAAATGTTCTCTAATATATTAATCATAATTTTATTAAACAAAAGTGTATTTTTATTCCCGAAACACAACTTTCCGTCTAATGAATACTGAAGTCAAACCTAATATTAAATTAATGCTGAGTTCATTGATTTTGCTTTGGCTCAGCTCTCAATTCATTTAAACAAAAGACTTCATTACATCAAAAGACTTCATTAAATGAATCAAAATAAGTGAACTTTAATAATAATAATTAATTAATTCAATATATTTTTACAAATAACACATTTATTGGGTTATGAAATATAAGTCAAATACTGTTAACTGTAATCGAGTTTTTGTTTAATTCTTTTTTAATGGAAAAAAGGTTTGAATAAAAACAAAAACGTTTTCTGAACCCAAGGATATTGTTATGAGATTTTGTCGCTTTTAAACAATTAAATTCTGTGAAAACACCTTTTTCTCTAAGGTATGAATTAAACCACTTTTTATAATAAAGGATGTGCTGTCCTATGCCTCCAATTGATATATGACTTGCAGATGATTTTTATAACAAATTTTATTTGCAAATCTGTTTTTGAAATATTTATCTGATTTTCTCCAAACTCACTGTCAGTCTCTATATTTGGACAAATAGGTCACCGATTCGGTCGTAAAAGAAAAACAGAGAAATCGAATAGAAATGCAATTCTTGTAATGAAGTCAAGTATTATGAAAATGCCGTACATTTCGTTAAATAAATGATTCTTTCATTTATAAGAAAACTCATCGAAAATATGCAGTACTTTCTATTATAATGTAATAAATTTTTGTTTGTCATTCAATGCTATATTTGTTGAACAGAAATACAATAAATTAATACATTATGAAATACATGTTTTCATTGTAGTAAAACATTTACTCAAATGATAATAATATTCATTAAAAAAATTCACAAAATTATATTTTAGATAATGAAGGAGAAGACATCTGCGACAAAATGATTGGAAAGGGTTACCCCATTAAGCGACAACAACTGATAAAAAACGTCAGGCATTTTCTATGTCTGGATAAAGCCATTGATCATTTTATTTGAAAGTTGTATTGCATTAAAATCCAAATCCCATTTGTATATAATTGGAGACAATTTATTCTAATTATCACTACTTTTAATGATTAAAATGCATTAAAAACGAGAGTCTAATCAGAAACTCGATACCAATATAACAAAATTATACACAAATTTAATCAGCATTTTATACATTAGACTCTAATGATTAGAGATATGAGTCGATCCACCGTTAAATTCACGTAAAGAATAATCGCAGTCAGAAAGCCTTGACATCTGCTTTAAAATGATTTCTGGGATAACCAAAAAGGGTTGAGAATAGCGCTGAAGACACTCCTGAGTGTTGACATAATCGCACTCAAAAAGTATTAATCAATTGAAAGATAAAGTTTTGAAAATTTTCGTCGAAGAAAACCATTAATATTTGAAGTTAATGTAAAAATCGATTTTTAGTTAAAAATATAAGAAGTTTTTCGGTGAAAGTCATCGATTGATGAATTGCTTGAAGTAAGTAATGTCAGACCAACTAATGGAGATTGGAAAGGGTCTAAAAATTTTCTCTGCCCAAAAAAAATTCAAAGACTATTATTCCAGAATTTTAGCCATCAATCAATCAAAATATTTCAACAAATTATTTGAAAATCATTGGTTGAGACATAAGTTGCAGACATTTCTACAAACATAGCATCAAATTTAGTGATCAATGAATTCACGATTTGTTGACTGATCTCAAAAAACAAGATATGTCTCTATTCTTCAAATGTTAACAACAAATAAAAACTATATAATCAGAAGTTGACTCCAATAATAAATGATTTATCAGAAGACCGGATGAAAGCATTAGATATCGATTATTATTATTATTATTGCAATAATTACTACATTTCATACATAAATCAATTTTCATCATTAAATTAAAAGCATAGAATCTATGGCATAGATATTAGATTTAAATTCAATCGGAAATTGAGTCAAACATTAGATTAAAAGCCAAATAACAGCCAGTAATTAGTGAATGCCATAAGAAGTAAAATGCAAGAGCGCACAGGGAGGCCAAACTTCAATTGATCCAATCATATGAAGGAATTAACTCAAAAATATTTCATAATTTAAAGACTAGTTTAACGCTCTGTAGGTATAAGTCAATGAGTTATCACTCAAAGATTGAATAATAGCAGCATGGTTATAACTTATAAGTCATAACTTATGGTCATGGTTATCCTCCATCAAATTGGTTGTGGGAAAAGTTTCGAAAATTAATTAAAAATCAGAGATAAGACAATTATGATCTGTTAGTACGACTATTCTCTACTAATATAACATTTAAAATTGCATTTCAATCAAAAGCCTCGAAGGCTTTGAAATAAAGCAAAATAAATATAATATATAAGTAATAATAATAATAATAATGAAGAACTAAATTGAAATTCAAGTTTTAAAATGAGATTAAATGCCGTGTATTTGAAGAGGCGTTTGGAGAGTAAAAACAGAGAGAAAGCCTTCAATAAAACTAATTTTGAAAATAAAAAGATGTATTGAATAAGTAATAAAAATATAGTATTTCTTTCCAAAAAAGTATTTAAGAATATATTGGATATAAAATTCAAATCACGCCTAAAATGAAAATAATAAAAAAATAGACTTTAATACAATATTTGAAATATTGATGTTTGAGATTCATGTGAACTGAAGACTATTTTTCAAAATACACTCAAAAAGTGTGACTCCAAGTAAAACATTTCCAAAATTGGGTCAAATCTTTGGTCAATCAATAAAATCGAATGGAATGCGAGTGAGTCTTAACTCAGGATATTATACGACAACGGATTGTTTGCCACAGAAGTGTGAGCCCTTATAGTTAGGGCTAATTTGCAATAAATTAAAACTAATTTGAATGCAAATCAAGTAATTTATCAAAAGCTTAAACACTGATTAATGCTAATCAGAGAGACTTTAATTTGATTTCCAAGAAAAATAACATTCAGTTTGTTTTGGTTTTGTGTTTGACATAAATGCGAGAATCGCTCATAAGTTATAACTTTATCTTTGAGTTAAGTCCGTATTGCGGACTAAAACGGGAACAGAATATATACATTAGTCGATAGGCATAGAAACAAGAAACCAATACAAAAATATATGTGCCGCTCATGTGTACAGAATATTCTGTGCAGACTCTCAGCACATATACACCAAATAAGAGAGAATATTCTGTTCTCATCACTATTTGCTTAGCAATGAATACATTGAATAAAAGCTACTCTAATATCAAACGCATAGAAAAGGATTCTTTGCTTTTGTTTAACGTTTCAAATAAAATCTCAAATAATTAGTTATTATTAACAAAGAATTGAGTTTAAGAGGATTTATATTAAATAGTTGTGAATATAAGTCACAAACAAATCAAACTTACGGTTAATTAGTTGTGTTTCGATCGATGATTGCAGTGAAGAAGCGCTCAAAACGACTACTAATCAGATGAGAGATTCATTGAATCTGAAGAATGCTTAGAAATGATGAAGACTTTTGTCACCGAATGAAACTGTTCTTCACTTTTGATTAGAGTTTTTCTTCGTTTGACGCACTCCTCCTCTTTTACTTCTTTAGTTGATTTGATGAGTGGTTTAGCTTTTGTTACATTAGGTCTTCATTCAGTAATTTAGGGCTCATATAATCAGAAGAATACTGAAACCAATCAAATACCAAGTATTAAAAACTAACCAATTTTTCGATATTATGTTTTGATTAAATAAAGTTATTTAATGAAGAGTTCGTTTTTTTGTGTATCATTGGTTGAGTCATTTGAAAGGGATTTCATTAAATGTTTAAACACCGACTTATTTGAACAAAACACTACCCAAACAATAGAAGAGTTGAAATATTTTTACACAAAATTTACTTTTATTTACTTTACATTGTTTTCAATGTTTTCGTCGACAAAAGTCGAGAAAGTATTGAATACTGAAAAAAGTTAAAAATTCTGTTAACGATTGGTATTATATGCTGTGCTCTATTCGCACATTGAATGAAAGCACAGAACAGATAGTGTGCGTACACAAACTGGCGCTCGAACAGCACTGGCACTCAAAGCACAGCTGCTTTTTGGTGAGGGTATGTAATGAACTGCAGCTCTACAACCCATTGGAGGGATATCTCCGTCAGTTTTATTCAGGAGAACCGGTATTTTGCTCTGATATCTACCAAAATTTCTCTGAAAATACAACTTGTTTTGTTCGCTCTTTTATCTGTTGTTATGACAACAGATCCCTTCCTCTGCTGTCTGTCCATAATATTTGTCATAACATTCAATCAACAAAATTATTACAATTTTTTCATTTCGTTTCAATTTTTGTGATTTTGTTTTGGTTTTCTTTTCTGATTAATTGACTGAAACTTATTTTTATTTTATATTCGGAATAAAATTTTGATATTTTCCACAAAATTAATGATCATTTTTTGTTGTTTTACAGACTTCATGACAGCAAAAAAGTGAAAATCAAAAAGTTTTGAACTCAAAGACATTTGTTTGACATAAACCTTAGACTGGAGTAGAATTTCTTATGTAGTTCCGCATCACTGACTTTACACTTAAAATGCAAATAAATGACCAAAAAGTCTACCGAAAGGATCCTTAGACTGAAGTATGAATTCCCTGAAGTCTAGGGATTCTTCGCTAATTCAAAACAAAACAAATCGTCGGTCAGACTGACAGAAAAATTCAAAGCATTTCCTTTTCTATTGATATTTCAATGAAAGCCTTTTCCTTTCGCTTTTTAAATGACGAGAAATTTTTTAAAAGCTTCTCAAATACTGTAGGGATGACCACATTCTCAAATATGAAGAGAGTCTAACTTATATCTAATCTTTTGAGTTATTTATTTGGCGATAAAACCAAGTTTGAGACCAATTTTATATTAAAATATAAACATTTTAAAAGTAAAATAACTTTTCTGGTTATTCCCAGAAGAATGCTTTGAGTCAGAAAATTGAGCAAAATATTCATACCTTTGAAAGTAAATTCTTTAGTGAGAAGTATAGCACAAGTATAGCACAGCACAAGTAAAAAGTTTTTGTGAGTTTAATATTTATTCTTAAATATAAAGTCAATAAACGTTAAATAAATGGGAATTTTTGGACATATTTTATCGATAAATGACTCGAAAACTACAAACTTTTTGAGAACAACTCAAATATCTCTGGTATTAGCTTTTGATATAATATTTATAATACCAGTGCGGAGACCATATGCCAAACCATTGTGTGTTTGTGTCTCGACTCGCGAGCGCTCTGACACCACTCTTATCGCCAGTCTTTCATTGTGATAGTAATGAAAAATAAAGGGAATGGTATTAAAAAATGTTCTTTAGTTTGAATCCTAGTCTTGCATAAGGCTTCAGAGGCTCAGCAGCTGCTTTCCGTTAGGACTCCCCCTCAACTGGAGTGTGCACGGTTATTGACAGAAGTAGTTTACTTTCACATTAATTTTGACATTAGGATAACTGTGCGATATTCTGATCAAAGGTCGGATCGGAACTAAACTAATTAGAAATTGATTTTAATTATAGATAAGGCAATCAAACTCATAAACACCAGAACCAGAAAATTGTATCTATAAGTCATCTTGCTTATTTTTGACTTCATAAAATAATTCTAACTAGGTTATATTTTCAAAGGTTTGGGTTGGATCCACACAAAAAATATCCGATTTTCATCTCTAATTCTGACCATTAATTTAATGCCAAATGAAATATTAGGCAATAAAATGGAATTATTATTAAAATAGAAATAAATCTAAAATTACTGACAATTTGTGAGTAATGTGTTTTTCCCAACAATTTTGTGGAAATAATAACAAAAACTATAACAGCTAATTGAATCAGCAAGCTAACTATATATTCTCGTTAATTTTAATTAAAATATATTGTTGTAATAATAATAAAATGAGAGTAATATAATGCTCTGATTTTGTAAATAATTGTTAATTCAATAAAATAAAAGCCAGTCTTTTGATAAGGTTTTAATTGATTCGACATTAGATCTATTGAATCAATACATTTAAACATCCATTGGTTTCGATGATCACTGATTTCTGTTAAAATTATGTCTTATTATGTCTTCCGCTTTCGATAATCAAATTTGAATTCAATTATTTGAGGGGAGAGGGAGAGAGCGAGAGAGAGAGAGAGAGAGAGAGAGAGAGAGACAGAGAGATTCTTTAGTTGATAAAAACTTTAATTAACTCAATTTGTTTTGTCCTCGTTTAATGTTTAGTGAAAAAGTTAACTTAATAGGAAGTCAATTGTCCAAGTTTATAATTACATCAAAAGTAAGCTTTTCAGCCACAAAAGTAAAGTGGCCAGCTCCTTTTACTGATAAATAAAACTATTAAACAAAATTAATAGCACTATACATAATTTCATGTATGTCTAGTCATTTACCTAGCGATTTGAATGAAATTTTATAATTTAAATGAATAAATTATCAATTTATATAACTTGGTTAATTCCTCAAAACATAAGTAACAATGTCTTAATTTTTGTAAAGTTTTAAATTATATAAAAATCAAAAACAATAAGAAAATCATTAAAATTAAAGACTTGACTCCACTCAGAGTCTTGACTATAATTGAGTAATAAATTTAATGAATTCAAAATAATATGTAAGCAAGGATATTTAAGGAAACTTACGTTTTTGGTCACGATTTGAGAAAAGTGTAAATAAAATCCAATATTAATCCAATGAAATAATTTAACGCTAAAATGATTCAGACTTTTTTATAAATAAAAATAAAAGTATCCTTGAATTCAATGATTTAATGTTTTTATATTATATATCATTAAATGAAATCTATTTATAATTTATGACATTTAATGTCCTCTAATATTAAGATTACGGCCAAACAAACTATAAAATAAGTTTCGCCGACATTTAATTTAAATTTTATATTAAATGATTCAAGTTTACCAAGGTAAATTTAGAAGAAAAAAAACATCTATCAAACTAAACTCTAGTTCAAAAATGACCTGAAAATTTTAAAAAGAGTTTCACTTTTAATAATGAGCTTAAATTCTACTCATTTAAAAGTCTAAAGAAAGTAAAGAGATCTGTTCTAGATAATTATTGGCGTCTTTTTGTCCAATTCACTAATAATGAGCGACTTAGTAGTTCAAACTCACCTTAACACTATTACCACTTATTAGTTAGCAGTCTATCTAGAATCTAGATGATGTAACATAGATAAAGCAATATACCTTGCCAATTAATATTTTATAATGAGAACGTCTGAACCAAACACATTGAAATAACTATGAGAAAAAGTGTTAGGATCAATTTTAGATTTACATTATCTTTAATTTTGAATTATTTTGAGCTTTCCTTCAAACAAATCTTTTGAAAAGAATGAATAAATAAATATTTATTATACGTCTCTCCAAAACGAACTCTAATTTTTTGATCGATAAATAAAAACAAAAATCATAAGCGTTTCCATAATTTTTATTCAATAATTTGTTGAATAATTAATTTAACATGGTAATTTTTAATATATATCACTAGGAATTACTTTGTGTGGTCTGACAGTCATCCGAATAAGTTTTTAAATTTAATGGTTTTGAGACTTATGTAAAATATAAGAAAAATGATATAAATTCACCTTGTTCAATATAATATTACTTTATACAAATATAATTAGGGTTAATTGATTTCTTGCAAGATAAGGAAAGGTAAATTCAAAAATATGAATAGAAAACAGATTAGACAATAAAAACATGTATTAACTAAAACATTGCACATTAATTGTGAACATTTTGTTGTTGTTTTAGACCTAATTTTCAATTATTTTCGTAACAATTGTTGTTTCGGACATTTAATCATTAAAATAATGAACGAAATGTTTTGTTAAATAATAATTTTAAATATAAGTTAAGAAGACTTTCTTTAATGACTTGTGTTTTGAAATCTAATTTAATTAACGATTTTGTGAAACAAATTGATAGACAATGGGTTTTAATGAGTCTCTGAGTGACACAAAACCATTCCTCCATTTCTTATAAATCTTGAAAAAGTTATCGATTTTAATG
>JAQGCR010000042.1:0-12059 GCA_034699895.1 Chamobates voigtsi
TTCGTGATTTGGAGCAAAAGATCCAATTAAAAGTGGCTTCAAATAAGTCGAAAGATGGCAAACAAGTCTTAACTCAAGAAGAGATCCAAAAAGAGAAACAAAGACTCATCGCTCAAAACAATGAACTCAAACTCGAAGTCCAGCGTCTGATCAACACTTTGAGCGGATTGGAGGCCAAACGAGACCCGAATTCGACATTAATTTGTGCCAATACTTCAACACCTGTTGTCAACGGATCCCAAACTCCTGAGAATAAAGCCGAGACTCCATCTAAAGAAGACGGAAAACAAACAGAAAAGACTGAGAAAAAGTCGGCCAAAAAGGAGTCTAAACCAAAAGCCAATAAAAGTGCTGCCGAAGAAGAGAAGCCATTGGATGTCTCACGACTTGATTTACGCGTCGGTCGTATAGTTGAGGCCAAACGACATCCCGACGCCGACAGTCTATATGTGGAAGAAGTCGATTGCGGTGAAGAGAAGCCCCGAACTGTTGTCTCGGGTTTAGTCCGATTCGTTCCGTTGGAAGAAATGCAGAACCGATTAGTCGTTATATTATGTAACTTAAAGCCCGCAAAAATGCGTGGAATCACTTCCGAAGCAATGGTTATGTGCGCCTCATCTCCAGAATCGGTCGAGATTTTAGCGCCACCCGAAGGGTCACAACCGGGGGATAGAGTGGTCTTCGATAAATACCCAGGTATTCATTTAACTAAATCTTACTTTTAATTAAAACGACTAAAGTATTTGTTTAATCAAAAGGAACGCCAGACTCACAACTGAACCCAAAAAAGAAGATTTGGGAACAGATCGCACCCGACTTAAAGACTGACACCGAATGTGTGGCCACATATAAAGGAGAGCCCTTCAAAATCGAATCGAAAGGTGTGGTCAGAGCCAAATCCCTGGCAAACGTTGCCGTCAAATGAATTGATCATTAAATTTACAAAAATTTTAGTTTTAATATAAAATAATCGCAAATAAATCCGATTTATTCGCAAATAAACAAAAACTTTATTTGAATTCAGTATTAATTCATTAATTCTTTATTATCGAGAAATACTATGAAATACTTATTATTTTATGAAAAAAAGTGTTAAATATCTTAAGAGAGAAAAAGAGATGGGATTCGGCTTCGAATGCATTTAATGGCACAAAGATTTTAAAATCAAATTAAGATTAGAATAAGGATTACAACCGAAAAACCGAAACAATTATCAAAAGATTACTTAAATAGGTTTCAAACTATTGGTTATAATATTAATAAATAATATATAAAAGACTTTATTTATAATTAATATGAAGTAAATTAATGAAAGAGAAAATGAGTGCGATTTTAAAGGTAAAGGAATTCGTTATTAAACTAAAAGTTAAATATTGAGACTCAAAGCTGTGGAATGTCTTCATTCGTGAAGAATGTCTTCATTTGCGTTGAATACTTGTCGACGGAAGTCAACGGTGAATATTTGCAGCACTTATTCTGTTCCGTTAGTCAGTAATCAAATTAAAAAACCGATAAAAAGTGGTCTAAAATTAGAGTATAATAAGTAGGAAAACCAATCAATTAATTGAATTAACGAACGAATCAATAAATGACTTCTTCTTATCCAACAATAATTAGCCGATTATTAACATTAATAACAAAACTAAATATAAATCTTCTCTGAAATTAATAAAACTCTGTCTCTTATCTAAAGATAATCTTTTTTGGGTACAACTCTTTTGCCGGTCCAGAGGTTATTATGAATTATGAAGGCGTCGATCGTAACACTCAAGTGCTTCGTCTGTATTTCCGCAAAACTCTTTGAACCGGAATTATATCTAAAAATATATTCAAATTAATCAAAAAAATTCAGACTTTATTTGAGGACAAAAAAAAGAATGACTTACTTATAAAATCTTTCTATCAATTCATTTGTCACAGTTTTAGGTCCGGTCCCGAAGAGTTTCGATACTTCTTCGCGATCGGGATTATAGGTATAAATCGCTCTGAACTGAAGGCCCGCATTTCGGAACAGAATTAAGAAATGTTTACTATCGGAGACATTGATTTGCTGTCAAAACAATAATAACCCTTAATTTGAGACAAAATCTAAATCCAATTCAAGTCTAACCTCTAAGACCTTCTTCTTGGAGTCCATGTTTACAGCACCGGCCAAAACAACATTTATTGCATTCAATATCAATGTTTTGTTTGACTTCTGACTCGGTTTAACGAATAGTTTAGGTCCGGTATATTCAGCGAATGTTGAGCCGGCATCAGAGGCACCATCGCTGGGCGGACCCCTAAAACGCGCGTACATGAATGGAGGAACGTGTGAGGCATGACTTTGTGTCGGTGACGAGACATAGGCTGAGCTTTTTGAGTGGCCGGACATCGCAGACTCCGGTCGGGAAAGGTTTGAGTTGGAAGACATTAGACACGCATCGGTTTCGTCGGAGATTCGGGACTTATTGCAGTCGAGCGACGAATAGTCCTGAATATTAGAAGAGCTCACATGAAGTGATTTTGGTCTTGGCTTTTGGAAAAGTCGTTGACGGGATGGCCTGTTTAGTACTAGAGTGCTATTACTGCGGACTGAGTCCTTCGATGAAATGGAAGGTCCGCCGCCATTCTTCTCCATTTCTTCTGCCTGTTTCCGAAGTCTGTACTGTTCGAGAATCACTTGTCTTTTGACTCTTTCCTCTTCTCTCTTACGTTCAGAGACTTCCCTTCTGTGCCGTTCGTCTTCTCGTTTTTGTGCTAAACTCTGTTCTTTGCGAAGTCGTTCTGCCTCTTGTCGTTCCCTTCTCTTAAGAGAAGACAACATAATATACTCTTTCTTTTTGGCCATTTCTATTTCCCCTCTGGGATCGGGACTCACAAAATCAGCTCCGATGACAAACCCGACCCCAGGAGACACTGAATTTAGTTTCTCCATCGAATCTGACATCTGATCATTTGTACCATTTGTTACATTTGCAGAGTTGTCGACTGAATTGTTGTGCAGTTCTTGTGCTGGAATGTTGGCTGACTTGAGTTCGCGTCTCATTTGTTGTTGAAGTTTCACGTGTTTTGGTTTGAGTCCGGGTTTCACTGCTTTTGGCTTTTGGTCGCTTCCAAAAGATATGAAAAACGAATCGGTTGTCGACGGGTTGTTGGGGTCGCCAGTAATTGAGCCCTCTTTCGTGGAACCGCTCGACGAAGAGTTTTTAACCATCTTTTCATAATTATTGAAACCTTCGTCAGAATATTCACTGCCAGACCGCGTCGGAGAGTGTTCTGACATTTCCGGAGACATGACTTTAGGTTTCATTACCCGAAAGGTTCGTCCAATCGCTGGCTTAGATGTCGGCGAAGACGAAAACATCTGATACTGTTGTCTCTCATATTCATCATATATCTGTTGCTGAGGAACTGCTGCCATATTTGTTGGTTGAGAAGTCATGTAAAAAGAGTTGGGATTCTGAGCAAGCATTTGGTGAGGCATAACCTGTTGACCACTCATCGGGTGGTTAACCATATGGTGTGCCATAACCTCCTGGGAATTCATCTGATGATTAAGCATCTGGTGGTTCATCACTTGATTATTCATAACTTGATTGTTAATCATCTGATTGTTCATCATTTGGTGATTCATTTGTTGGTGGGGGTGTGGGTGGGGGATAGGGTTCATCACTTGAGGCGCCATCATTTGAGGATTCATCTGATGTGGTATTTGATGATTCATTTGTTGATTCATCTGATGGTTCATATGATGGCCAACCATTTGATTATTAATATCGGTTGTAATCATCGCGTGGTTTACCATCATTTGTGGCGGCATTTGATTCGGTAATTGGTTTTGCATTTGAATCGGAATTTGGTTTTCCATCTGATTCGGCATCTCTTGGTTAGGCATCACTTGAGGGCCGTTCTTATGAATGACTCTGAGGAAGGCTTCTTTGCCGATGTTTTGGCGGCTGGAACTCCACTCGATTTCAGCGGATTGTCGCTCGAGTTCTATTTTCCTCCTCTTCTCTTCGAGTTTCATCCGAATGTTATGAACCTGTGATGCGATCTCAGAGTCGACACAATTGTTGTCATCGATCGACACATTATTTTCATTGTCTTCTAATAAGGAGTCGATTGAATCACTTTTAGTAATTTGCGATAAATTTGTTCGCGAATTATAAGTCATAGCGAGAGGTCTTCCACTCTCATTACCCCTTAAATCACTGTCTTGAAGAAAGAATGGCTGTTCCATTCCCGGGAAGTTATTCGACGTCGAGTTTTGCGAAGAATTCAATTTACCGAAACTCGTGGTATTGTTTGATATGTTAGTCGATGTCTTCACAGGAATCGGTTGCGACGAATGGTTGTTATTATGCGAAGTCTTCTCATTCTTCTGCAAATACGCGATATTTATGGCCGGCTCCGGCTCTGAGGCCAGAGTCGTCTTTGAACTACTACTCGAAGTCAATTTCCCAAAACTAGTTGTCGATGCATTGGAAGTGTTTGGCGCACTGGGAGGTAAAGGGGGTGAGTCTGTGCCCAATACAATGGATGAGTTCATTAAGTTTTGTTTATTCAATTTTCCGGAACCTCTTCTGTTTGTGGGCGCACTCGCAGTACGTTTGGCAGAACTGGCATTGTTTTGGGCTAATTGTGTAAAATAATCGGCTAATTGTGACGAAGACTTCCCACTCGTTTCGTGATTATTATAATCATCTGATTGTTTGAGCGGAGAATTAGAGAGAATCACATCGTTTTGAAGGCATTCATAGTTGGGATCACTTTCTCGAAAACTTTCTCTTCGATTGTTATTCGAATACGTGTTCATCGATTTGGGACCGGTTTTTAGCTGCGGTTTATGTCCTGTTCTGTCAACAGTCCTGTCGTTAATCATCATTATTTCGGGTGACATCTCATTCTCGGTCTTAATATCAATGCCAGAGAAATAACGGGTCAGCTCTTCGTCTTCATCTGACGGCTGAGACGCACTTTTTTGACGAGCGGTCAGTTTGACGCTCGACAGCGACCGTCGAGGCGTTCGGTTAGGTGTGGAACCATTGCTCGATTGGTCTAACACTTGTCTGTCGTCGACCCACGAGGAGTGTTGTAATGATTTGGCCTTCATTTCTGCGGGAGTCGGCAAATCGGGATAACTACACAACCCGTTATGGCTTTCACTGTCGGTCTCGTAATCCATAGCCGGCTGACGCACACACTCTGCGGGTCTTATCTCAAACAAATAGAGCAGATCCGCAATGAATGCCAAGACATTTGTCTGAATGGGTTCGTGAAGATATAGAAAGTCCTCTAAAGTGAGAAAACAACAGTTGAACGGAAGCTTTTCCTCACAGAAGAACTGAACTAATTGTAGGTTATATATAGAGTCAGCCAAAGACATGTCTTTGTTCAGACATATCTCTTGCCATCTCAGATGATCCGGACAATAGAAGCTGAGCAGAGCTGCCAAAGAGCAGCCGTCGCTCAGGTCTGTCAACTCTTCTAGCATTGGTAGAGGAGGGATGGGCTCATTGCGAGTGCTCTCCTCCTCACTCATGTCTTTTTGCATAATTTGTTTTAGATTTGCAGAGCATTTGTTTATCCAAAATATTGCCACTTCTTCTAAGTCTTCGGGTATCTCATCCTCTTCGAGATAAGAAAAGCGGGCCACCACTTCTGCCACCTTATCCGGGATTAACACCTCTTTTATATACAAAGTCATTATGGCTTCAATTATAACCATATGAGCGCTCTATTGATAACAAATTGCAATAAAAGTGTCAAAAAACTGATAAAACTCTGAATTAATTCAATAAAAAACAAATTTTTAGGAAATATTCCAAAAGACGACAAAAACGGATCAAAAACATAAAAAACAAATTGAGATCAGATCTCAAATGAGATAAAAACCCCATTAAATGCCAGAATAAATACATACCATTTTGATGGGTGCGCTCTGAATCAATACTGTTTCGGTGAGGGAGGTGTCATTGGGCTCCACCATATAGACCCCCTTCCTCTGCAGAATTTGCATAATTCCGTAGTGATTCAGACAGTTATAGTTGGGGTCGGAGTATATGTTGGCCAACGCTAGACAATAGAGTTCAGCGCTGGACAGACATTGGATTATTTGTGGCTTAAGTCTGTCTTTATCATCATGGTCCTTATAGAAGGGTTCCCTCAAATCATTAGGAATTTCATTATTATAGGCTTTGGAGAGGAGCCACAAAACGGATGCCCTCTGTTTCGCCTGTTTTGCCAAAAGAGAGACACAATTATTAAACATATATTAAGTTTAAGCCAAACAAAACTCAGACATAGCATGACATAAGCCAAGAGCATATTTGGCGAACCGATTTGAGTTCATTTAACTCATCGCAGAGCAAAATCTTATCCCAATTTCATCAAAATCTGTCAAATTATTCACTAATTAATGTCAGTATAATTACCAGATCGAGAGTCTGCGCCAAATCCATACTAACTGTCCTTACAATCGATTCATCTCTAAAATCATTTTAATTTTATTTGTTTTTTGTCGACAAATAAAAAACAAAACAATTTCTTCTAATCTTTGACTCATAGATGACTGACTCAGGATTTCAGGGGTGGGCAGGCTTTCCATGGGATGGCGAGTCGGCTCTCTATTGATCAGTAATTCCTTGTCATAGTAACAAGATAAAACTGAAAAAATCGTTGAAACTATTTATCAATCAATTATTTTATGATTTCAAATAATCCGATATAGAGTTACAGTAATCCTGGTCTAAAAGTTTGAAATAATTGCAACATGATACTATGACTCAATCTAGAACACAAATACTCAAATATTCATCGATAAACTATTTTAAACAAGCAAAATAGCATGGCAATTAATTAATTACACAATTCAACAATGGCATTACTCAAGCACAATGGCATAATAGACTAATCCAGGTTATAAAAGCCATAATTGCTGTGCAATTATTTGGGATATTTGCTCGAAAAGCTCGACAATTAAAAATTGCTTGCTCAAACAAAATTGAAAATAAGGTTTACCTGAATATTATCGGTTGAATCACTCTTCATATTAATACTATTATTAGTTTATTTGTTGACACAAATCATTAAAAGAGGTGTTTATAATCACAATTCAAATCCAATTCATTAGATTTGATGATATTTTAATACAAATGTCTTATTTAGGTCTCCATTACATCAAATTTTTGTTATTATTTACTGTCTTGGAGTGACTTTTGTGTGGGTCATGCAATAGCCACGTCTTTTTACTTTCACAAATAGCCCATATTTGGCTCGAGTAAGGTTTAAACCTTTTAAAGCTAACATTTTTTAGATCAAAAACTCTCAGCAAACTAACCTTGTATCTAATCAAATGTTCACTTCCCAATAGTTACCAATACAATAAGCTCGTGATCCAGACCTCATTTACTAAATTCTTCACCAAAACTTGTAATTTTTGGGCTTTTAACAAGGTCACAAATTAAACGATCCCACATTAAATTTCACAAACTCTGTTACAAATCAAACCCCAATTTCCAGACCCTTACATGTGATAAACCGGAACATCTATTGATAAACCGTAACGTCATTTGCGGACACAAACCTATTGACAATTTCAGGTTTTATACGGCTTTCAAATATAGAAATTCAAATACAAGCGAAACAAATGAATACAATTTACGGCACGTTTTTTAGACTAGATATCGATGAATGAGACCAAACCGTTTCCATAGCAATAGTATAATTAGAGCCCAATTGCATATCATTGACGAGTATTGAGTGCGGCATCAGATGGGATGGTCTGTCGCTATGGAAACCGACTCATTGTTGTCACACAAGTCTAGTCTGAAAAGGTGTTAATCAGACGTGTATTTAGAATAGAAGTTATTATTTGAGTTCGGCTTTGATTTCAACAATGATTTGAGTCTTCACTCAATTTATCTTTGATTTAGTCTTTCATTGAATCCATTGATTGGTCGCAAAACTCATTAACCAATCGCTCAAAGACTCCGAAAACAATTGTCTTAAGTGTTAATCAATTGTCTGAAGAGATTTACTTTCACTTTCAGTGTTGTTGTCATTTTTCAGTTCGTGTTTTAATGAACTGAAACTCAGTTTTTAACCAAAAATTTATGCAAATTATCGACAATTGATATGAATATCAATAATTTGAGCCAATATTTATCTGTTGTCTTGTTTTTGGCCATCAATAGTCTGCCGAAGTGTTTGTGTCAGAAGCACTACCCGTATGTGACCTGTGGTTCAGTTCTCAAACTATTTAACACCAATTATAACGTAAGACTGCATTCACATGACGTTAAGTACGGCTCCGGTAGTGGCCAACAGTCGGTTACCGGCACTGAAACACAGGAAGACATTAATAGCTATTGGGCTGTGAAGGGAAAGGCAGATAAACTATGTGTTAGGGGAGAACCCATCGAATGCGGGGCTATTGTCCGACTACAGCACATGCAGACGAAGAAGAACCTCCACAGCCATCACTTCTCGGCACCGCTTTCGGGCAACCAAGAGGTGAGTGCGTTCGGCGACAAAAACGGCGAGGGTGACACCGGTGATAATTGGTCTATTGTTTGCTCGGGTGACTACTGGGACAGAGGGGAAGACATGAGACTCAAACACGTCGACACTGAGATGTGAGTCCACATGACATCCAAACAACCCTTTAATGATTGAATTGTTGTCCATTAGGTGGTTGTCAGTGTCGGGTCACACATACGGGCGACCCATTCACGGACAGATGGAAATCGTGGGCATTTCATACCCGGATAGCGCCAGTTATTGGAAGGCACAGGAAGGGGTTTACGTCAAACCTAGCGAAAGAAGTGATTCCCCAAAAAGCGATGTCTTGGATGACACTCACGACGAACTATGAGCCCATTCCGGACAGACTCCACTTTAGTAGAAAATTTGATTTCATTTATATTTAATTTTTATATACATTTGTCACAAAAAAATGATTTGACTTTTGATTTGATTTCAAAATATATTTATATTTAGTTATGTTTTCGGTTAAAAAATGAGATATGTTTTAGACGTCCAGCGATTTGGGAGCTCTTATCTGACGCCCGGTTCGGGTCGCGCTCTGACTGATAACAGTCGGTATTTCAGAGATTCCATAACTCAGTCCGTAATGACGTTCCGTTTTTGGCGTTTGGAGTGGATTCAAATTAACTGAATTACCGGCGCTTTCATTCGAACCGACAGAAAGGGTTGAATTCGAATCAGGAGTTGTTTTATCCTCTGATTTAGTCTTCTCGGGTGTCGTCAATAATGCAGTGTTTGATGATGTGATAGGAGTGGGTTCGGCCTCTTTTTTTGGGATAACAGGCGTTTGTGACACAGAATGAGGATCCGGGAGTCGAGGAATAGAAATGATTGGCTTTGAATGATGTGATTCAGACTTAACCACAGAATGGGCTGCTTTTGGTTCAGTAATCGGTTTAGGAGTGGGTGGAGTCGGGTCGGGCTTTGACTTCTTTCGTCCGGGTCTACCTTTAGGTGGTCCCGGTTTTCGTTCACGATCTCTGTCACGCGCCGCCGGACGCTTTCGGCGGGGCTTCGGAATAGCAGTCACTCCGCTCTGGAATGAAATGCTTTTATTGGAGCCCTTAGTCGGCGACACTCGAGAGGGCGCCGGAACCGGATTTGCACTCGGATTGAGAACATTAGCCACAAAGTCGTGGATCTCATCAGCGATACAGCGGTCGACCATAGATTGTGTGATTCCATCGAATTTCTTCTTATTGCTCGAAACGAAGAGGCGATCGTTTGCGCCACCGATCACTACCAGACCAGTCTCTGTCTTAGTTATACGTTCTCTGAAGTCCTCCATATCATCGAGAGTTGCCATCGTTGAGTTCTGTCCGATTACGAACAGAGTGGGAACAGTTGTCTCCAATAAGGGGTCGTCCAAATCCTAAATCAAATCAATAATTAACTCAAAGTCTGTAATCAGTTAAAGACGTACTCCTCTGAAGCCATTGATAGCCGTCAGAGGAAATCCCAAACATATGGTTGCGGTCACGTCTGCAGCGTTGTCGAGCGCGCAGTGGGCGGCGATTAGAGAAGAGTGACCAAAACCAACCAAAACGAGAGGTCTGCCCTCATTGAAGGTTGTCTTACATTCTTTGATTTTGTCGCGAACTGATAAACGGATTTCTGTGAGAAAGTCAACCACTTTTTCAAAGGGACGGGCGATCGCTGTTACTGTTATAACTTTTCCCAAAGAGCCGAAGAGGTTGTGCCAATGCTTCATACGGTTTGAGGTCATCTGATGAGGGATTTGGGGGCCGTTCGGCACAATCAGAAACAGTGGACTTCCGTTAATACGTTTCTGTTTAGTAAAGAAAACGTTAAAAACAGATAAAAACAAAAGAATTCATTTGATTACAGGTTTGTAGTTATTGAGCATCGCTTGGATCGGATCAGAGGTCTGAGCCTTAAAACGCGACGAGTCTTTTGGCGGAATATAAAACTTCTCGATCAGAGTCGGTATCTTTGGGAACAAATCAACGATTAAATCAATTAAAGGTCAAACCTCTGCATACCTTCGCTCTAAGCATTTGCATCGACTCATGATATGGCGCTAAGAAGAGTGGACCCACATATTCGTTAAGAGTATTGTTGAGCCAAGAGATGAGACTCAGATCCCAATGAGTGGCCGCAAAGAGATGACGAAACTTTGTGGCACTCCTTTCGATAAGATTACGTTTGAGGACAATCTCATTGGGAAGCGATTCGTATGAGAGTCGGGCCAATCGATCCGTTTGTAATATTTTCATCGTTTGTGTCCACAATTTATGCATTTGTGTCGTCCATCCAGTCTTGGAGGGAGTCGTCAATTCGTTACTGTCTGTAATCATGACTACAGGTTTGATGCCACCACTACCTTGCTCACTTCCATTCACCACAATTGGAAGTGTTTTGGGCTTTTCGACAGACATCACATCCACTTCATTGTTGTCGTTGTATTCATATCTTCGGAAGTGTTTCGGGAAGTTCTTCATAAAGAGAAACTTTGCGGCTTTGGCTCTGATCTGTGCGTCCGGATGTCTGTTCCACGGCTTCGCATAATTGTGGTCGACATCAATGACATTATACTTCTTTTCCTGTCCGCTCAACCTCTGAAGGTATGCCTGAATTGACTGAGAATTCAAATAACTGTGAAAATTGTCGACAAATGTATCACTCGTTTCGCTTTTCATCGCTTATTTTTGTCACAATAAGAGTGTCTTGCTCAATTTATAAATGTCACATCTGATTAATCAACACTTTATTTGAAAGAAATTATTTAATTTTGTTTAAAATTAATTAAATTAAAGACAATTTGCTTTAATTTAATGTAATTTCGTTTTTGATATTTTTGTTTCAAATAAAAAATCAATAAAAATGTGAAACTGAAAGCAAAGTACAAATATTATGAAATGTTTGTTACGATAATAGCTTTGAATGCATTCAAATTGTCTACAAATTATAAATTGTTATAATGAGAGTAACGTCATCTATGAATTAATTGTGCGTTTATTGAAAATACTACCAAATTCAAATGTACCTAGATCATCATCATTTTTTAAATATAATTTGAATTTAATTCCAATTATAATTAATGATTAATTATTGCTTTTTCTCAACAAATGAAATTTATTTATTTAGCCTTGAGCAATTCATTTTCATGTTCCAAATTTTTAAACTAGAAGATTTTCAAAAGATATCAATTTTAATTATTTAATCGGATCTACCCCATTACCTCCAAACCCATTACCTCCAAACCCATTACCTCCAAAACCAATACCTCCAAATCCGTTACCTCCAACCTCATTACCTCCAAAACTTTTATCTCCAAACCCTTAACCTCCAATCCCATTACCTCCAAACCAAAAACCTCCAAAAATGAGATATAATACTCTCCCTCTCCACAATCTATCTCCACCCTATATCTCCACCCTCTATCTCCACCCTCCATCTCCACCCTCCATCTTTACCCTCCATCTCCACCCTCCATCTCCACCCTCCATCTCCACCCTCCATCTCATCTCTCAATTTCCACCCTCTATCTCCACCCTCCATCTCAACAC
>JAQGCR010000043.1:0-12007 GCA_034699895.1 Chamobates voigtsi
TGACTAGATCTTTAATAAAACCTTATTATCAGAGCAACAAAAGGTCTCTTCTCTTCACTGAACAGCTTCTGGAAGTTGTTCTGAGTCTCCAGGTCTCTAAGGGAGGGGAGAGGGATGAACGTGGGATGGGAGTGATACCAGCCAACCACGTGATACTCTTTCTCTTCTAACGCCTCTTTCGCCAGAGCTTGAGATACTATAAGAGACTGTTATTGACTGTTACCATAGCAACCACTCTTACCTGGTTCCATATCGCACTGGAGATCGTGATCATCGAGACTATGACAAGGCTCTGACGTCATAATAGTCAACTCTTTTCTGTTATTACAATACCTTCCCCCTAATAAACCGATTACTTCTGTTTTAACGCAATGCGCGTGAATGTCAATAATAGCGAGCGCTTCCATCGAGAGCTTCACAATAAAAGGCGCCTAAAAGGGGGAGAATAGGGTATTAGTTCTCTTTTGACGTTATTTATTAACAGACGTTTGTGTTGTCGTCAAATGTCTCCAAAGGAACCAATTTAAACGGATTCGGTCGCGTTCTCGACATCGGAACAGAAGAACTCTCTCCCTCTTTCCGTTTCCTCTTTATCGATGACGTCATCTTCTTCTTGACTCCGCCCACATTATTGATCACGTGATGAGACTCTAGGAACTTCTGTACGCGCGAGAAAGCCGTCACATTTCCTGAGAGAAGAGAGTAATTAGACTATCTTTTGAGTTGACCTTTGACCTCTTTTACCTAAATGCAGATGAGAGACCCGTTTGATGAGCTCGTGATAACCGAATCTTTTTGGAGAAACTCTTTTCCAATGATTTATAAAATGATTTCGAATTAAAAGATATTTTTCGCTATTTTTTCCCTTTTCTTTATAATCAAAGAATTCTGGTAAACATTGTCTCTCGTAATCACAAATAGTATCAAAACTGACGACAAGTCTCTCTCCAGTTGTCGTCAATAATTCAAACGTCTCTTCAGTTGTCGTCTTATTGTTGACGACAACCAGACTGTCGTCCCGTGAAGTCAATACAGAATCGCCTAAAAATCGATTATCGATTAATCGCTTTTAAAGAGAAATAAATACCGATTTCGACGACCAAAACGACAGAAGACGTCTCGCATTCACTCTCGCTCTCAATTCCAGAATCAATGTTTCCGTTTTGTCTTAACATTCTTCTCTCGAGAGATAATTAAAATTCAAAAAATAATAAACAATCAGAGAATGTGCGCGACTCTAACACTCTTGTAAATAATCGAACTTTTGGTACTTTTCTAAACAGTGTTTTGTATTGAGTTTTGTATTAAGAAAAGGACCAAAAGTCGAGTTCAGAGAAACCTTTTATTGAAATAAAGAGAGAATTTGCGCCAAATTTGAAATTTATTCGTTAAAACGGTTTACAATTTTCAATATTTGGAAAATTAATACATTTTATAATAAATTCTTTTTCTTTTGAATTCAAATAATTTAAGAGTTTTTTATAACAATCAGAATTTCTCGCGAATAACGACAAAGAACAGAATTTGAATCTCCAATAAGAGCAACAAGAGCGTTTCACCAATTGCTCCTCGCTCTCTTTTCCAACGGTTTTTGATTGTAATTCAAATTGTTTAATACATTGTTGTTCCGCGAGTTTCACAGTTTGAGTACAAACGAGGACATCTGCGGGCGCTTTGTCTTCACAAACAATTAAAACAATTAAAGAGAAAAATAATAAAAATTTAAACATTTTTTCAAAAAACGATTCTTTAGTTTAAAATATTATTTTCTGTTTTAAAAAAGTTTTTTTCTTTTTATTCACTTTTTATGAGAAGAAAAACAAATGTTTTCCAAAATTATAACTATTTTTAGATATAATAAGAGTTTTCATAAGAAAAACAATTTTTCAGATAAAAGACAATAACCAAGTCTCTAGTCTTTAATCTTGGTGATTCTCGTTCTTCTCATTGGAAGCCCAATGTCTGCCATTATCTTATTTGTCTTATTTAACGCCAATTCGTCTTTATATTCCTCCGAAGCGAATATTAACAAAACAACTGTCCAAAGAGTATCTCCCGTAGTCTTGGCAACTGACCACGCCTTTCCTGGTAAAGAAGCCCCTATTTTAACAGCAGTTCCAATCCCCTTGGCAGCTCCCCCTATTGACTCTCCAATCCCATTGAAAACCCCCCGAACACTCCATCCAGGTTTCTTTGTTGTCGTTAAGGCTGTCGTCCGTCGTCTCCGTCTTTTTGTTGTTTTCCAAGAGTAGTCGTCGTCGTCGTTGTCGTCGTCTTCAAGAGTGGGTTCAGTCGTTAATAAACGCTTTCTTTTCTTCTTTTGTTGATTTGAAACCAAAGAAATGAATAAAAATATAAATAAAAGTGTTTTTAAATACATTTTTTTAAAAACATATGTTTTTTCTGTTAATTAAGTAATTAATTGAAAATCAATTAAAATATATTTTTTGTGATAAGAAATCATTATTTTTTGGACTCTTTTGTTGTGAAATAGATTTAAATCTGTTTTTAATAAAAGCCTATAATTAAGAGAAAAAACATTAAAATAAATGACTTATTGTTTTGAAATCACATTAAAAATCACGAAAAATATTCAATTAAATACAAAATGTTTAATAACTTCATTAAAAGTCTTATTTTTATTGATTTTTAATTCATTTTTTACTTAAATTCTAACTTTTTATTCAAAAAACGATTCTTTTCTTTGAGTTTAAGAGAAATTCAAATATTCTTTGAGTTTAAAAAAGTCTTAATTTTCTTCAAATATTATCTCATTTTTGATAAGAAAAACATATTTTGCGTTATTTTAACATTAATTTCAAATAAAAAAAACTGATGAATCATTCAATAAAAAAGATAAAAGAGTTTCCTTTTTATAGAGATGTCCTTGGTGGGGGTTCAATGGGTGATCAAAGCCTCCTTTTTTCAAATAAAAGTATTTTTTAATGTATTTTCTATTAATTGAACTTTAGATCAATTTTTGTTTTTGACTTTTATTTCGAAATCTTTTGTGAATTAAAACATATTTTTTGATAAGAAAAGCATTTTTTGGACTTTTATTACAAAATAATATTTTTAATCCTTTTTTCTTTGTTTTCTCTTTTAATAGAAATTATTTAATAAATATTAATAAAAGATTCAAAAATTATAAATAAATTGTTTTTAAGAATAAAATTGTTTTTCAGAACATTTTTAAACTATTTTCTCTAATCTTTTGTTATTTTAAAAGACATTAAAAACTAAATCTGTTTTCAATAATAAAAACTATAATTAAATCAAAATTCAAATAAAAAACTCATTTAAATAAATCACTTATTGTTTAGATTTTTATATAAAAAGCGCTGAAATTCTTGAATAAAATATTCTTAAAAATGAAACTCTTTTTCTTGATTTCGTCTCTTATTCTGTGCGTCACTTCAGATGACAATCAATCCTTACTTTTGGCAAAAATACAAACTCTTTGTGTTCCGAATCTTCCGAAAGATATTTCATTGAAATCCAAAGAATGCGAGAAATTGGTTCCAAACAATTACCATGATTGGTTCCAAGAATGTGCGAAAATGACTCTTGGTGTTCCCGAAATAAGTCTTCCTCTTCTCTGTTATCAAGCATTTCCTGGCGCTCAACAGGTCTTCAATTCATTAATTAATTAATTATTAATTGTTTTGTGTTTTAGTTAACCGTTTGTTTGGAAACGAAAGAAAAAGAAAATAATTTCGATTTAAAACAAAAGAAGACTTTTTCTGACAATTATTCGGTAATTAATTCAAAAATAATAATCTTTTAATCAATTTTTTTCTTTAAAGGAATGTTTAATCAAAGTCTAAATCAATGAAAAACTCAACGAATTTCCGGAAAAATATCTTTTCTTTGAATGTATTTTATTATGAAATAAAAATATGATTTTCTAAGCATTTATTTTAACTGAATATTAATTTTTTTGAACGGAAATGAAGAGTAAATCAGTTCATAATTAAAGTTATTTTTTGCTGAATATTGGATTCAAAATCCGCTCAAAAATCATATAAAAAGTGAAAAACTTTTTCTCAAGAAATCATTCAATAATTCCTTCAGAGACTGAAAACGTTTGGAAGGAATACTGAAAATGCGATTCGTCTTCAGTTCTGCACTTTTCGCCGCTCTAGCCTTCGGTAAGAAAAAGATATTGTAAGGTCTCTTAACTAATAGTCTCTCTCTTTAGTGGCTTTTGCGTCGATAAACAGACCTCAACAGAGCGTTCGTTTGACTCCTGGACTCACATATGTTTATGACTACAGTTCGCGCCTTTTGACAGGAATTCCTCAATTAGGAGATCAGTTCTCGGGATTTGAGATTAAATCCGATTTAATCCTTCAATCATTGGCTGATAATGTAATTGCAATGAAATTGTCTTCAATTGTGATTGGTAAACATAACGGACCAATTGGCAATGATTGGCTCTCGTCTGACGTCACAATGGATCATCAGATGAATACTCAATATTCAAAAGAGTTGTCTAAACCAATCAGATTCGTTTATCAAGAAGGAAAAGTAAAAGCCTTCGAAGCTGACCAATCAGAGCCTGAATGGTCTTTGAATATGAAAAAAGCGATTCTTTCTCTTTTGAATTTGAATCTCGAGCCAAAGAAGATCATAAAAAGTGCGAAAACCAATCAAATCAATCGTCCGGATATTGATCTCACGGTTTATCCAATCTATGAGGTAATAATAGTGTTTTGACTGTAGATTTGAGTTAACAATACTTTACAATATATTTTGCGAATTACTGTACAATACTTAACAATTGTCTCTTAATAGGAGGGAATCGGAGGCATTTGTGAGACTGTTTATGAGATCAATAATATTCCTGATCCTAAGAATCCAGACCAAGAACCAGCCTTTGTCTTGAATGTCACCAAAACCAGAAACTATGACAACTGTTTGACTGAACCAACAATTGTCAATGATAACTTTGACGTCAGAGGTTGTCCTTCTGTTTGTCGGAAAGAGAAGTCCTTCGCAGCTGTTCCTGGTTATTATCCAACTCCAGACGCTGTAACTGATCCTTATATGAGTGGATGTCCTTGTGGCAAAGAACCCCATGAATCACCAGTTGATTCTTTCAATTTCGTCAAATACAACATTTCTCTCCAACAATCAAACCCTACTATTGAAGGCATTTATTCCGAAGGAAAGACTTCTTATAAGACAAATGGAGACGAAATCCTGATATTCACTCAACAGAACTTGACTCTAACTGCTCAAGGTGCTGCCAGTGTCTCAATTCCCGCAATTCCCAGACCTCAGGTAAACACTTAACTATTACTTAATATTATTACTAATTATGACGTCATTAGCGACACAATGAGCTGTCGTTCAGAATCCCGAAGCCAGTGTTGCCCAAAGGAGCGAAACTCCCCCTGGACATCCCTTACTATCACTTGTTTGGAGAACCAAATGTTGAAGAACTCGAGGCTCTTATTCCCCAATTGTTGGACTCTTTGGCTTCTGATATCGTTTCCGGAGATTTGTCTTCAGCTCAAGACTCGATGCAAAAGACCGTTCAAATGGTTAACGCAATGGCTGTTCTTCCACAAGAAGCTCTTCTCAGCATTTTTGAACAAGTTGCTGAAGAAGGACATTCCCAGAGAGCCAATCAAAAAGAACAAGTTATGAGAAAACTCTACTTGGACGCTCTTCCATTGACTGGAAGTAACCCCGCTGCTCAATTCATCGCTTATCTGATCCAACAAAACAAAGTAACCACTTTTGAAGCTAAAGAGTTGGTTGAAGCCGTTCCTCAGAACCTGTTTTTAATCGATACACAAACTATTGATCAATACTTAGAGTTATATCAATCACCGAAAGTCCAGTCAAGACGTCATCTTGCAGCTTCTGCTGGAATTGCTTTTGGTAAAATGGTAAAAGAGGCTTGTGTCAAGAGACAGTCCACTCCAGGAGATATTCCTGATAACCATTCAGTTCCTCATCCAAAGAGAAACCTTCCAGCACAATTGGTTGTCCAGAACTCTAATCCCCAGAATCCCAATAGAGTTGTTGTCACACAAAGAGGATCTTTCTCTCAGAGAATGAAGAGATCCATTGATTGGGAAGACTCTTTCCAACAGCAAGACCTCTGTTCTGCAGTCGATGTCGAAAAATACGTTCAAATAATTGCAAGACTTCTTCAACAGACGAATAGTTTCCACAAAAAGGTAACACTTATCGAGACTTTGGCGCATATGGGTGTTCCCCAAGCTCTTCCAGTTCTCGAGCCTTATATCAGTGGAAATATTGCTCAAAACCAATGTCCAGGATACGTCACAGAAGATAAGAACCAACAAGACGAAGAATGCGATTTCATCAGACAAGTCGTGATTTACTCTCTTTCTCACATTGTTGAACACTATCCAAAACAAGTGATTCCATTGGTTCTCCCGGTTTATCACGATTCAAGCGAATCCTACGAATTGAGAATAAGCGCGTTCACCACTCTCATTCTTGCAGATCCTGAGAAACAAGTCTTGGAGAGAATCGCTTCTGAATTACATCACGAGAACAACAGACAAATCAGAAGCTTTGTTTACAGTTCCCTAGCAACCATGTCTAACATAACGATTCCCTGTTATAAGCAAACAGCTCAACATGCTCAACAAGCACTCTTGCACGCTCCACAAGCAGACTATGGATATCAATACTCGAAGATGATTGGTCAATCGTTTTTCGATGAAAACAAAGATTTCGGTCTTTATTCGCAACAAGAATGGGTTTCCAGTAATATCTCGAGAGTTCCAAGAAGCGCTTATGTGTCAGTTGGCCAATCAAACGGTCCCTTCCAAGATGAATTAATTCAAATTGGATTCTCTGCCAAAGGAATGGAATCATTGGTCGAAAGAGTTATGGAGCCTCAAGGTCTATTGGCTGATATGTTTGAGTCATTGAATGCCAAGAGTAAAGACAGAAGAGTAACCAAAAGAAACGCAGATTCTGCTCAACAAGCTCTTCAAGCTCTTAAAGAGAAACTCAACTTGGCCATTAGAACAGACGACGAACCAAAAGCCACGGTTTTCTTCAAACTCTTTGACAGAACCTCTTATTATGCTTTGGATAAACATTATGTCCACTCTTTGATTGATTCTCTTGAAGACTCACTTAAAGACATTGCACAGAATCTTATGCAAGGACAGTCTTATCATTATGTCAAAATGGTTATGCCTTCCCAACTCTACAAGGTTCTTCCATCAGAATTGGGTCTTCCTATTGTCATCTCGCACAGACATCCAACTATTTTGTCTGTTAAAGTGGATCAAGCGAAACTCCAATTAGAAGTCCATCCAAAGACTGTTTATCCAATTGGAGCCAATATTTCAGCTCAAATACAACCTTCCCTTTTCTACTCTTCATATACCTTTGCTTTTGCTGTTAATACTGCTGACAGACAAGCATTTGGAACTCATGTCCAAAAGACAACTCATTTAACTGTTCCAGTTGAATTAACTGTTGGATATAATCGTCCAAAGAATCTATTAACTTGGTCTGTTATCCCAAGAGTTGACTCAGAAATGGTTTATCACAAGACTGAGTCTCAAACCTTTATCGCAAAAGCAAACATTGCTGGAGCACCTGATCGGGATTGGCTTCAAGATAGTCAACCAATCAGATCACAAGCTGTTCCATTCAAACATGAACAAACTTATGGACAAGAACAGTTGGGATTAGGAGTCAGAGTTCAATTGAATACTGAGAACCCTTGGGCTACTCAACCCATCTATAGTTCAGAAACCGCTCAAGAATATGGACTTATTCCAGCTTTAGTTGAATCTTGGAGAAATCCTGGATTATCTCCACGAGAGCTTCATGTCCAATTGGAAAGTGATCGAGATGAACCGGTTACCGGATATGACTTCACTCTTAGATATAAATGGATTTCCGACGACGAAGAAACTGAAGATAACGACGATTCTGATGAAAGCTCTGCTTCCGATGAATCTGATTCTGACCAATCAGATGAGTCTTCTAGTAGTGAATCTTCTGAATCCAAATCTTCAGAATCTAATTCAAGTTCTGATTCCAAGAGTTCAAAGAGTTCTCAATCGAGTGAAGAATCAAATGAATCAGATCTTAAGAAGAGAATCAGAGGACGAATGGCTAATAAAGGACCGCAATCTGCAAACAGATCTTCAAATAACAGTAACAACAGATCCCAAAACAGTCGATCCAAGAGAAGTGCAGAATCTAATGAATCCAGTGATGAGTCATCCAATGAAAGCGGTTCCAAATCTTTCTCAAAATCTGGATCTAAAGAGTCGTCTCAATCTTCGTCTTCAGAATCTGCTTCTTCTGAAGAGAAGAGAAAACATCACAAGAAGAACAACTCTAAATACAACTCTAAGAACCAATCAAAGAGCTCACAATCTGCTCAGTCTTCAGAGAGTGACAGCAGTTCTTCTTCACAATCAGATGAAAGTCGATCTCAAGAAGACTCTGTTTTCAAATACGAAGACGTAATGAAATTGATTTTAGGACAAGATTTCAAGAAAAGAAATATTAAGAGAATTACAAAACAATTGATTAGAAAAACTCAGAATATTTGGGAAAACAATTGGGACGAAGACTTTGATTCTTCATCTTCGGATCAATCTTCACAAGAAGAGAATACTGAAGTTCCCCAGACTATTTCTCATGATTTCGCACTGACTGCTGTTGCAAGAGGACCTCGTCCTTCTTATTATGCGGCAAATGTTCTTTATGTCCACACTTTTGATCACAGAATCGTTTGGTTCAAGACTGACGGACACGTCAAGAGTCCCAAGGGAGTCTACATGACTGTTCCAACGGCTTTCTGTGCAAATGCTGTCATTTCTTATCCGGAAATTCCAAATGAATTCTATTATGAAAGACAACAAATGCAATCATCAAAGGTATTATATCGAGATATAACTGTATTATTGTATTGTTTTTAATACAGTATTCTCTTACCATTAATACAATCTGAACTCGATTTTAACGGAATCTCTTATTCTCTCTATTGTTAGGCAAGACTTCAAGCTCAACTCGGATGGGGAGAACAATGTCAGAGCGAGGGAGGAGTCATCATTAGTGGAGTTATGGAACAAACTGAAGATCATGTGATCACTAACGAACACTTGGCCACTCTGGAAGGAGGAGCTCCAAGTCACGTGCAAAACTGGTATTTCAGACAATGTCAGATTGACAGAGCGGAAGGACAATCATTGTCATATGCGTGCGAGAGAAGCATTATTGAAGATTCGTATTTCAATCAGTTTATCATTGATTTGAAATACAAGAATGTTCCCAAGAGCGTTCAGAACCAGACCCAGAAGGCGGCTCTTGCTCTCAAAGTCGCTCTTTACGACCACGTGGAGGTGAATGCTTTGGACGTCAACAATGCCGACGACCAAGTTAGAATTGTCGCTCAATATTCATCGCGTATTCCAGACATTCAATTGGCCAATCTCCTTATTAAGACCCCTCAAGAGAACGTCCAATTTGAACAAATCCATATTCCCAACATTAGACCGGTTTCTTCTCTTCTTCAAACACAAGAAGTCTACTCTAATCTCTGGACCGGTTATGACAATAGAGACAAATGCTCTCTTATGGAAGATTATATCAGAACCTTCGACAATGTCACTTTCAAACAAGAGGAATCCCAATGTCAGTTCCTTTTGGCCAAAGATTGTTCACCAAAAGAGAGATTCGCTGTTTTCGCTCAACAATTGGATCAAGAGACAAAGACCAAGACTCTTACTGTCTTAGTTAGTGGCAGTGAGATTAAACTGGTTCCTCCACAACAACAGAATATCGCTCAGGTAGTCGTCGATGGAAAACCACATGAGATTTCATTCAGAAAACCGGTTACTATTGGAGCCAAGAATAAGAACGCTATTCGTGTGTATCTGAGAGCCACGCCTTCAGAAGCTGTTAATCCAATCATTGTTGTCGAAAGTGATATCAATGAATTGCAAGTTAAATACGACGGAAAGAACGCTAAAGTCTCAGTTGGTTCTCAATATCAAGGAAAGACTTGTGGTCTTTGTGGCGATAATAATGATGAAACTGAAGAGGAATTCCAAGGACCAGATATGTGTGTCTATGAAGACGCAGACGATTTCTTCCATTCTTATGCTTTAAGTGGAGAACATTGCGCTCAAATTCCTCAACCAAAAGGTAACAATTATCTAGATTATTCTAGGTATATTAATTGGATCTTTAGATATGGAAAAACAATACAATAATACTTCTATATAACGGAATCAGAATATAATATCGATTCAAATTAGAAAACCGTTATAACAATTAAATATTCTTTAGATATTATAATATCGTTAACTAATACTAAAACTAATTTCAGGACAAAAGAGATGTTTCAATAAGCAATCGACTTCTTCTTCTTCTGAATCCAATGAATCAGGAATTACTCACAAGAAAGAGACCAAAACAGTGATCGGACCAAATGGAAAGACAACTCTTGTTAGACAACAAGTAACGGATCAACTCTCAAAACAACAGAGATCTGAAGTCGTCGAAAGTCAAGCAAATGCTGAAGAACTCCAAAGACAACAACAACAACAGGTAGAGAACCAAATGGCCAGACAAGAGGGACAACCTCTCAGTCAACCTCAAAAGAATGCCTTATATGGAGCCACTCCTCAACAACAGAAACTCATTCAAAGACTGAGAACTCAATACATCCAAAGAGATGATATGATTTGCTTCACAACTAAACCCGTCCTCAATTGTGTTTCTGGAAGACCTTCTCAACTAAAACAAGTCACCGTTGACTTCCATTGTCTTCCAAAGGTTTCTCCATTCACTCAACAGCTGATCGTTGAGTCCCAGAAACAGGTCATTAAACAGTTGGCCAACAAAAGAGTCGATTTGAGACAATCGATTGAAGTTCCCGTTTCTTGTCTTTAAATATTATTTTTGTTAATAACGCTCTTATCGTAAAATAAAACTTTTATTTTCATTCAAACACTTTGTCTTTTATTTCAACTTAATTGAGACGTCTTGAGAACAAATGTGGCCTGGATACTTTAATATTTGCTTTTCTTTTAATCGGTAACTTCAAGTGAAACCAATGAAAGTCTACTTCAAGTATTACTTTAAAACTTATTTTAATTCAATATTTATGTCTTTTATTGTGATTTTGAAACTTTGTTTGAAAGGAGAAGTCCTGATATAAGCCCTAAATTAGAACAGTTAGTCTTCAATCAAATGAATGTTCAACTCTTTCATTGACTAAAAACTTATTATTAATCAAAATCGGAGATAAAAAACTTTAAAATACTTTAGTAATCATTATAATTATTTAGTTAGAAATTATAAATTATCATATTCTACATTTTCGAAACAATCTAGGAAGTCTGAATGAGGACTCATATTAGTCGGTATAAAGGGATCAAAATTATGTTTTGGAAACAGAGCTGTGAAGTGATTGTCAGACAAATACAGACAAATCGGACGCTTATCTGACCATAAATTAACGCATTGAGAGGTTGTCGTTCCCATAAATCCTTCTGTAAACTGAGAGGCAAGCTCTTCGCAGTTGTACATGCTTAAATTTTGATAAAACAATCCAAAGTTATCGTTTTCAACAGTTGTTTTGTATTCAATTCCGTCCACATTTTCAGTGATAACAACTGTTTTTCTATTGTCAATAAAACCTCCGAATATGAAAAGAGGTCTTTCGATAGCTATATGTGTGGCTATAATTGATGGATCTTCAGCACAATTATTGTCTTCATTTGTTGAGTCATTAATTGAAGATATTTTAAATAAATTTGTTGAAAAGTCTTCACCGATTCGTTCACAATATTCAGTGAACTGTTCTCTGAGTCTAAAGAATGTGTTGAAAGTCAATAGTCTTATAGTATTTGAATAATATTCTGATTTGAATAATATCAGTGAAATTGCATTATATAAGCAAGATCCATTTGGGGTTGTCTTCAAAGGTGTGTAAAGTTTACGAAACGATGGCATCAAATTCAGATATACTTGTTGA
>JAQGCR010000044.1:0-11964 GCA_034699895.1 Chamobates voigtsi
GGCGAAGGGTATGATTTGGCCCTTGTTTTCTATCTAATCCATGTTTGCATTGCATTTGTCGGCAAAACTAACTTTATTTGGATTAAAATTTCGGTCGATTTTAACTTATTATTGATTTTTACAGAAAAATCGTTGAACTCGAAGAAGAGTTGAGAGTTGTCGGCAATAACTTGAAATCATTAGAAGTTAGCGAAGAAAAGGTAAGAATTTTCGTTTCAATTTTTGTCTCATTTTTCTATTTTTTATTTTATAAATAAATAATTTATTTAAATGAGTTGATTAGTGGTGTGTCTGCTTATCAGCGCCTCAAACATACATTCATTTGTCGCTAACTTTCGCCGAACTTTTTTGCAAATATTTTTGAATTCCTCTAATTTTTTCCGATTCCTTCTGTTTTTGTTTTGTTTTTTACATTTATTATACTTTTATCTAAAGTTTTGAATTCTTTTGAGTGTTTTTCTGAATAATAATATAATTTTGAAGTTTTGTGTTTTGATTTTTTCTAAGAAGGAATACCTTTTTTCAAACCTGAGCTCCTTTTCATAATTGTTTTTTGCTTTTTTTGTCTTTTTTGAAACGTTTTGGAACTGTAGGCCCAACAAAGAGAGGAGGCATATGAACAGCAGATACGCGTTATGACAGCTAAACTAAAAGAGGTGAGTCCTCTCTAATCACATTTTTATTGACAGGCACTGCAAAAGGAGGAGACCTATGAAATGACAATAAGACAACAGAGTCAAAGACTACAAGAGGTCAGACCTTCTGCTCTGTTTTCTTTGAACAGATAAAGTCATTGGCAATTGGACCTTGATCACTTCCTATTCTTTTCAATGATTCTTAAGTTTAGATTATAATAAGAGTTTCCTTTAGGCTGAAGCGAGAGCTGAATTCGCCGAGAGGTCAGTCCAGAAACTCCAGAAAGAAGTGGACCGACTCGAAGGTATGACTATTTGTTTGAGACATTTGATAGACTTTTACTAATTTTAATGAATTAATTCCCAAAAATTGTAAAAATACTTAACTTGAATTGAATGCAAATTTAATGAATTGATTGATTGGTTAAATAACAGACGAATTGTTGGGCGAACGCGAAAAGACTCATCTGTTGCAGGAAGAGGTCGAGACTACGCTTAAAGACTTGCAGTCGATGTGAATTGGCTTATAATTAGAGGAATCCCAGAATCGATTGATATATGTTTTAACAAAAATGTGTTCGTTTACTAATAACTAAAAATTCTATTAAATATATGCCATTCCTATAGTAATGACAATTATATAATGAAAAACTGCCTGACGTTCGGATGCATTATATTCTCTAAAATACATTCATTGAATACATTCCTTACTTAATCCAAACGATAATTATTTAAACGCTTTATATTATGTATGCCTTAATTGCATCGATTGGAGGCTCTCTTAGAGTATGTATTAATTCGATGTGTTTTCCAATTAATTGAAACCTTTGTCGACATTACTGACAATCAATGGTTAATCTCATGATTGGAATTACAGACGAATTGGTTCACGAAAAGGAAAAATACAAATCGATTTCGGATGAGTTGGACCAGACCTTTGCCGAACTCACTGGATATTAATTTCGTTGTAATTTCAAGTTTATATTTGGCTCTTCTGTCTGTCAATCGATTTGCACAAATCAAACACCAATCGAAGAGACCGTCCGATCAATGGCTTTACACAACTGTTTTCGCACTTCTTCTCAGTTATTCACAAACATTGGCTATTATTTTGATTCCATAATTATTTTCTCTCTGTTTTAGTCCTTATTTTCTGTTAAAATTATCTGCAAAACAATGGGTTCTTAACTTAATTTACTTTAGTTATCGACAAATCATTGATTCATTTGGAAATCGATTTATTTAATCGTTAGAAATATATTTAACGCAAAGAACGCAAAACTTTTATGTAATAAACGATTTGTCATTTGAAGAGCAAATTATATTATGTAATATCAAAAGAAATAAAAACTTTATTAAAACTCTTTAATTATAAAATATTTTAAAAGTTTTCAAACAATTGTTTTCACTTAAATTTAATAAATTTATTTTATTTGAGCAAAAAAATAATTAAACTTCTGATAGAAAAGTCAAAAACAGTAGTACTCATGAGTTGACAAAAAAGATTACATTCACTGTTATTCTGTAGTTTCAGTGTTGAGAAGAATATCGAGAGCTCTGTCCCTATCGTTATTACATTTGACTAAAGCTTTTATTATATCTTTTTTATCGAACCCGACTTCAGACAATTGACGTAAAGATTCCAAAAACTTTTGCGCCTAAAATACAAAAACAAATTCAAAAATATATTTTCATTTTAAGGAAAGACGTCTTACGTCTGACATTTGATGACTATTCATATGGAGTGCAATCTCTGCTTCACAGGAATCATAACCACTCTCTTCAAGGGTTTGTATCTGTAAAAGGAAATCAATCACTTGTTTGTGGTCATTATCCATGTGTTTGACGGCGCGGGCGACTCGGCTTCTCTCGAATCCCATGGAACTAATTGAGTCAACCAATTCTTTGGAGTTTTGTGACAATTCTTCGTAGGGATCGTTGAGTACTAGAGTTTGTTTAACATTCAAATATTTTTTGCTCTTGGACTTTGTCAGTGCACAGGGAGGTGTGTGGGAGCGCTGCCTTCTTATTGTATTAGTTGTGGACTCTTCACTTTCGACAAGAGTTGGCAAATCGGAGACACTTTTAGAGGAACGCAAATTGTTGTGATTCTGAAGCTCTAAATGAGATGTCTTTGGATTGTAGTTAAGACTTGAGTTCGTATTACTGGTTGTCTGACAATAAGGATAACCGCCAGAAGTCACCCAATTAGTGGTATTGACTGCCGGCTCATATCCGGGCATATCTACGGTCACTGATGATGAGGTGTTGGCTCTTTGATAGCCGTTCTGTCCGATGAAATTGAGTCCATTCCTATTCATGTTTTGAATATAAGAAAGATTTTGTTCGCAATTGTTTTGATTCAAACGATTATCTCTAAAATCGGTATTTGTTTTAACACTGTTTTCATTAGCGGTTTGTTTTGTTTGACTGGTTTTGCTTTGAAAGGCCTGAAAGACATCATTGAGTTCTTGCATGTCATCTAAGGTTTGGAGTTCCACGTAATCGAAAGGACTGGAAGTATCGCTTTCGAAGTCTTTCACAATTTTGCGCTTAATATTAACGTTTGGATCAATACTATTATCACTTAAATTATAGTAATTATCACTCCTTTTAGGCAATGGTTTGAGTATTTCTCCCGGATTTAAATGAATTGAATTAATACGACTCTCACTCTTGAGGCCATCCCTTCCACTCTTTTTACGGTGAGTTTCAGATTCTTTTTCGTGAGAATTATCACTTGTTTTTAATTTCATTTTAGACAAAGAATCAGATAATTGTCGTCTTTGTCTGTCTCTAAACTCAAACACTTCCAAAGCATACAATTCTGCGTTGAATTTATACTAAAATAAACATTTCATTCAAATATGAGTTAAAACACATTTGGATTAGTTTTGCAAATCAGTGGTAACTCACACTTTGGTCGAAGAGTTCGGGAATTACCGTTTGTTCGTCGGTATACTCGCTTACATCAAGAGGTCGGTAGCGCTCAGATAATCGCATCGGAATGTCCTCCACATAAACGCCAACTGAAGACAAGAATAGACAATAAGTGAGACATTTGTTTCGTAAGAATAGAGTTAATTATAATTACTTTCATGCGTTTTGTTTGACATTATTTCCAAACTATATATCGATTTAATGTCAAATTCAAATGATTTCAAAATTAATAAAAACGTAAAATATATTAATAAATATTTGTTAAAATCAATTAATTAGTTATTAATTGTAATACTATTACTAAACATATGACTAAAGAAAACATAATTTAATTAAAAGATTGGATTTTAATCATTAAAATTGTTTTAATGTTTAAATCATTCAAAACAATACAGTAATCGATGTTTTCTCTCAACAGCTTTAAGACTAAACTGAAGATTGTTTTATAGTATTAAAGGTCTTTCATAAACAACACTTCAATCACTCCTTTCACTGAACGTAATCTCTGTTGAGAACGGAGGGGAAGAACACCAGAGTAGGGCTCGAATGCAATGTTTACATCACTTGATTGGTTCGTAAACCGATTTGAGCCCCACTTTTATGTGACTTCCCTTCGACTCAACGTTACGTCACTTCGTTTACGTTTTTTTCTGTCTTTCTTGCAGTGAATGACAGACAGAGAGTGACTTCACTTTGAAAAGTGATTCATAAATTTGTTGTTTAGTTATTATAACAAAACCCCTCTATTTGTGACTCCATTATTATTTTATCAACAAATTTGAGATCAAATCAGAGGTAACTTAACCTTAAATTTGCGTTAATTTTATTAATTATTTATAAATCTATTGATTAATTGCAGTCATAATGAGTGCAAAGATTGAGGATAAGTTGAAGACAACGCCATACGATCCACGCTTTCCCAATCAGAACCAAACAAGGTATGTTCACATCAAAACAAACAGTTAACCGCAAGGTGAGACCATGGTCAATTGCTTTTAAAAGTGACCACAACTGATCTCAACACTATTTGACAATATTTTATGATTGTTTTATACTTGCAATTAAAGCGACAAAAGATTTGACTTCAATTGTATTGCAATTAATGTTAAAATAAACACTTTTTATAGGAATTGTTATCAGAATTACTTGGATTACCACCGATGCCAGAAAGTGAAGGGAGAGGACTACGAGCCCTGTCAATGGTTCAAATGGGCGTACACTGAACTCTGCCCCAAAGCATGGGTCAGACATTACCTCAATATTTGTTTAATTGTTTGCAAATAAATTTTTTGTTTACAGACCGAGAAATGGGACGAACAGAGAGATAACGGAATATTTGCCGGAAGAATATGAGTCACACAAAGAACTCATAGTTTCAGAGAGTATTCATTATTAGATTAAAACAATTATGAAATACTTTACTTTGATTTATGTTATGATAAGTTTTAGTTTAGTTTCAAATACAAAATTCAGCGAACGATAGATTACAACAAATGTTTTGATTATTTGATTAAACATTAAAAAAGATTTAATTAAAAGTTAAAAAAAAGTGTTTTCATTGATTTCATTGCGTTAATGGAATCAATTCATTAACCAATTCTTGAAATGAGTGGTCTCTGAGCGCCACCGACTCTAATATGCTTTCATCGGTTGTGAAGAGTATTGTCTGAAATTAGAGAATAATCTGAGAAAAAGAAGTGAAAAGTAATCCAAAAATATGTGAATACATCTCCGAAGGCCTCTATGGGTGCGATGAGAGTTCCCGACGCCTTTGCGATCTCACCCCTGAATATGAGCCGTTCGTCGCAACGGATTTCAATGAATTTGATTCCGCGATACGAATATATTCGCGATTTGTTGTAATTCCAGATTCGTATTAAAGCAATCGATAGCTTAGATTCAAAGTTAATGTATATTTTGAGGGGTAGTCTGCAGTTGGCCTCCAATTGTGTCGACCAGAGGTGACAGTCGTCGTGTGTTCTATAAATGCCGTCAATCAGTGAATGCAAATTACCCTCACTTTTAGGTTCGCTCCAAATCTTTAGAAAAAAGACAATTAAAGGACGGATTCATTGAATTTTGTTTTGTTTCAAACCCTTTCTATTTTGACTTCCGTTCCGTTCAGACCAATGACTTCAATACCATTGAGTCCAACAAAGTCTTCGTCGCCCCAATTAGTGATAATTTCGAAGACTAATAACTGTCCGAATGGCAGCTCAGGTATAATGAAATCATTTGATTGTTCTTCAAATCCAAGTAATAAGTCTTCACACGATTTGAAAGAATGTCCAAAAGTCTCAGATTTTGGCGACGGTTCCAAATAACTGTTCATTTGTTTGGGTATCGAAACAAAACTTTTGTTGAAATCATTCTTTTCGGTGAAGAGTTGACTCGAACTCACTCTTCGGCTCTTCTTTTTGTTCGTCGAATCGAACTCTAATTTTTGAATATTGTTTTCAAATAAATTTGATTTCGTGTCGATTGTAGTGAATGTTTCACTCGATCTTCTTTGTTGAGTCATTTCATTAAACCATTTCGGTCTTTGACTGACACTACTCTCAGTCAACGGACGACTATTTGTATTATTCTTTAATTTTGTTTCATTTATTGAGAAACTGTCGAACTCTAAGAGCCAGCTGTAAATCAAACAAATTTATTAGAAAAGTCAGTTAAATAGAATGTTCATATTGAACCACCTTGGCAACTTTTTCACTTTAATTGGAGACATTGAAAGCACTGGAATTCTTGATTTCTGTTCGGAATTCTCTCCTTTCGAGTGATTAAAATTGAATTCAATGCTCGAAAGTGGTGTCAAATAAGACATAATAAAAAAACCGAAACCAGTGGTGAACTTAATATTTGTTATTCAGTGCCTAATAATTGTTTAGTTTTTGTTTTCCTTTTGATGAACATTAATATCTACGCAACGGTCTGTTCATTGCCTCTAAAAATATTATTATTAAAAGAGAAGTCCAATCGATATATTCATTAAATACTCATAACGTTATTCTTCTTTTTTTTGGATTTTTTTCTGTGAAGTGGTTAATGCCCTGAACCTAAGGTTCACTAACCCATCACAATTCAATATATTCTTCAAATAAAATATGTTCCTGTTCCTAGTTTTTAATTATCAGAGAAAATATTTGAGAAAATGAATAATTTTTAATTATTTTCCAATAATTTTTGATGACGTGATGTTCAGAATTCTTTACATATTTTTTATATATTTATTTAAGTATTTCTATGAATAAGAATAAGTCTCACGAAAGAGAATAAAATTAGAGTAATCTGTAATTTATATCCAAGGTCTTTGATGAACTTAATTGCTAAACATTTTAAGAAATGATTTTATTTTAAGAAAATTGTTTTATTAAATATAAAAATTGGTCCGAAAAATAATTGACTGTAATTAACTTTTTTTCCATTTTTATGTTAACAAAATTTTCCCAAAATATTGTTAACAATCAATAAATTGGTTAAATTTTCGTTGAAATTTTATTCATTTCATTATTTTTGATATCAACGAATAATAAAAATTTAAATAGTTCCAAATGCAAATGGACACACAAATTGAGACAACAGTCTCTCAAACTTTAGCTTTTCCTTTACAAATTATCTAGTTGTTCTATATTCCCTCTAAATTGTATGCATTTGGGCCTTCATTTTGCCTTAACCTTGATTTCAATCCGAATTCAATACATTCAAACCACACAATAAATTTTGGTTATCAAATATATCAGTTCACCACAATTGCCCGAAAACACAATTGCCCCAAATACCTTATATTTTTATCTAGGTGATTTTGATTTAATTTGATTAATTAAAGTTAGTTTAAGATAGAATTACTAAGATTTTGGTAGGTTAATTAATTTTTTATTATCACAGGTAAAGAAGTTGTGCATTATTATTTATCATGCAATTGTGATTCGGGCAATTGGGGTATAATTCCAGATAATTTTTCAGTACTTTTATAAATGAAATGATTTATAAATTAGGGAAAAGTACGTTAAATTCGATTCTCGAGACTGAAATTCATTGTTAAATTTTATATATATAAAATTTTTGTATTGAACGTCTATTTATTATTTTCTGTAGACATTCTTTCAGAACGGGTCAATACAACAAGAGGGGCCCACTGTGTTCAATAGTCAAGGGACTAAATCTAAACTTATCAACTTCAATTTATAACAGTTAAGGTTTTAAAAGTTGAGTTAAGGTTAAGTATTAGTTTTAGATCAATTTCACCTGCATGCAATTTTGTACTGATGATCGGGTAATTTATACATTCGGGCAATTTTGATGTAATCTGTGCTGTCTCAATTTGTGTGTCCATTTGCATTTGGAACTATTTAAATTTTTATTATTCGTTGATATCAAAAATAATGAAATGAATAAAATTTTAACAAAAACTTTAAAAAATTATTGATTGTTAATAATATTTTCTCATAGATTCCAATTATTTGTTAAATTCTCAAATATATTCCCGGTCTCTGCTTTTTATCGGTTTCATTCCAATTGCCGGTATAGCCAATGGTTGGGCGAATATTCAAAATTGTTAAACAAGATTAGAAACAGGTTAGGAGCAAACATATTTGACAAATAGACACTACATTTATCAAGATTCTTTGAGAAAAATATTCATTTTGACTTAAATAAAGTTGTTAATTAAGTTAAAGAGAAGGCTTAAAAATTGTTAAATAGACATTCTTAATAAACATTTTATAAGTTTAACCTTCTTTTACTTTTATTAACTAATTTACCCAACCATAACCTATCCAAACCTACCTTATGAAAATACCCCGAAAATAGATTGGTTGGTAGAACGATGAAACTATATACTACATTTATGTAAATGTAGTGAAAAACAAACAACACCAAGCTTAGATTTACCTAACATAACCTAAACTCAACTAATATTGACTAGAATAACCGAACTTATTCAGAATTAACAAAAACATATTTTTCGATATTGTTAATGAAAAATATTTTTAACAATCAATAAATTGGTTAAATTTTCGTTAAAATTTTATTCATTTCATCAGTTTTGATATAAACGAATAATAAAAATTTAAATAGTTCCAAATGCAAATGGACACACGAATTGGTAATTCAAAATTGCTTTTCTCATACCTTTGGCATTGGTTATCCCTGGTATAAATGCTTCTCCAGAAAATTCTGATAGGAAATTAATTAAACGAAAAATATTTGATATTCTCATTAAATATTTAATTATTATAATATAAGTTTAAAATTTACATTATTTTTTAGTACACAAAATGTCAAATCAATTAGTTTTTTGTTAAACATGTCTTTGAATTATATAATAAATCAATTAATATTTCACAAAAGTTGTATAAATAGTTTTTGATTACATTTAAAATTTAATATTTTAAGTCAATTTGAGTCAATTCATTTACAAGTGTTATGGTCGAAAATCAGTAAATCCTGGGCCTAAAGGTTTATACGAGACATCAATTAGAGAATACAATCGAATGCTAATAATAATCATGGTCAACTTACCTGACAGGCAGGTATTTTGCCACCGAGTCTTGTACACTTTCCGGGAATTTTCTGAGTCTATGTTTTAATTTTAATCATTTTATTTGCTTTTTATTAAAATTTTAGATAAAATATAATAGAAATTCTAGAAAATCTACCTTTTTAAAACTAAATTACTAGTTTAATTATTTCAGCTTAAAAATGATTAGCTAACAAGATGATTTTTTAGATAAATATTTATATCTTGTCAATATTTAGACTTACGACTTGAACCTCGACATAACAATCGGGTTCTTCGACGGGCGCTGATGTGAAGTGTTGCCACTGAATATGAGGAGACGATTGAATTACTTTTCTTAGAGTCTCGATATCCTCCCGATTAAAGTTTTTGGCTAAACGTCCCAATTGTATCCCGGGCAATTTGTTGACCGTTCGACGGAAACTATTATCGTTTGTCTGAAAAGAAATTCGGTTTAAAAATAGATTATATTCGACGACAAAATACATCAGAATTTGATGGTTTGGTTGATTCGGATTCTGTTTTGTCAATCATTGCAATATTTGAAGAAACGCTTCGAAAACTTATTAAAACAATTGATATGAAAAACAATAAATATTTATTCATTTCAAGTAATTTCAAGATATTCTTCAAACAAATGTTTTTAACAATAATTAGAAGAATGAATGAATGAATCGATTGATAAAATCTGTTTATATATCGATGTTTGACGACATAACACACCCGTAGACTACTCTATCAATTGATTGATTGAATTTAATTTATTTTTGATTCCTTTTTAATTAAATGCGAACTTTTATTATTGAATGAATCACTAAAAGTGTTCAACTTTTATGGCAAACAAACTTCAAATTAATGACAAAATATCCGGTTTTCTAATTGAATGTTCGAATCATAAAGAAACTCATTAGTTAACCCTATATCACAGATGCCCAAGGTCCAAAAATTTTGGCATTTTATGGGAGGGGTATTTTTCAAAATTCTATTCCAAAACAGCTAAAAAGTGCCCATTTTAGAAGAGGGGGTCTGGATCTTTTTCTAGGAGGGGGTATTTTTCGTATATACCCCTCCCCTTGGGCATTATTGACCCTATAGTATAGGGTCAATACCAATCGAAATGACTTTACTTATTGACTCAACTCTTAGAAATCGATGTTTTTGCAAACGATGACAAACTTCTATTCAATTGTTAATAATTAGAATGAACATGAACAATTTTAATTTTAAGTCAATGGTCAACTTTTTACCTTTCAATCAGTAAACTGAAATTTAATTTTGAACTAATGTTATATTTTTGAAAACAACTTTACTTTTACTAAATAACAGTCAATTGAGAGAAAAATAAAGAACTTTTTTGAATAACAATTCGAAGAAACGCTTATTTTTCAGAAACACTCATAAAAAGGAATGTATTTAAGAATTATTATTATTAACATTTCGTTAAAGTTTTTCAAGTGATTTAAAAATTAAAATAGTGTTCCAATTGAGAACCTTGGTTAATTCTAATCAAACATTGACTACAATTTTTTTTAAAACTGTTTAATGTTTTTTAAATGAGTGGTTAAAAAGTTAATAGAATTCAAATAAAAGACTCTTTCGGTCATAAAACAAATTGAAACAAATTTTGAATTAAACAAATGCATTATAAAAAGTGAGATAGGTCTATTTAGTTGCCAAAAAATCGAACTAGGATAAAAAGTTATACATGAAGTATACCAGGGGTCATCACCAAAAATTCTCTAGGGAGGGGTGAACTGGATTTTGACCCAAAAAAAACATGGCCGCCCATAGAGCCCCATGTTAAACTTTCTCCGTCTAGGGAGGGGTGAAATCCATTCACCCCCCTATGATAACCACTGAAGTATACCCCGTCACTGATTTAATATGCCATAGAGTTTAGGGAGTCGTGCACTTTGCTATTAACCCTCTGTTCATCCCTGAAAAATATTAATGTGTTATTTTTGTAGTCATCGGTCAACTTTAATATAGTAAATATTGAAAAATTTATATTCATGGATGGAAACCGTTCAACTACTCAAAAGACACTTTTTTGCATTACATTTTATCCTAGATCGATTTTTTGGCAGCTATTTAGTCGATATTAAACAGGAAAACATGAAAAAATATAAATATTAACTAAATATTAAGATTAACTCAAATAAACTTGAGTTTAAGTGACTTTAACAGTTGTCCACATATTTAATGGTATTTTTTATTTGTTTTATGAAAATTAATGAAAGAAAACAAATAAAAGTTTGGATCTCTTTATATATTTTCTTCGAATCATTTTGTCTTCACTTCAATGAAATCATTTGAGTGGAAAAGCCTTAAAATATCGATAAATTTATTCTAAAATTGAATTAATTTTCTGATTCAATGAAAATACATTTGAAATAAAAACATTGATTTAATGCTATATTTAATCTCATATTAAATCATATGAATTCATATTTCAATTGAAAAGTTGTTATATAATTATATCACTTATATGTCAGAGATGTCCAAACCTCACACATTTTGGCCAAAACTTCCTCACATTCTCGAAGTGAAGACAATTTGATCGATGGTTTTGTCGATCAAATAAACTTGAGTTCAAGTGATTTTGAAAAGTTGTTCACATATTTAATGGTATTTTAATTTATTTCTTTTATGAAAGAAAAACAAATGAAAGTTTAGATCTCTTTATATAAATGAAAAGTTTTTTATTTTTTTGAAAATATTTTTTAAATTTTGGAAATCAATTGGTTTTAATGAAAACAATGAAAGACTTAAACATTTGATGGAAACTATGAGCTCTTTTTAGTAGAAATGAGGGCTCACTTGAAAGTCTTGACCCACGGGTCGGAAGTAATTTTGTCGATGTGTTTGCGC